>QTSX02002336.1:0-148253 GCA_014839935.2 Entomophthora muscae | reverse complement strand
CAGGTGCCTCCACGTCCTGAGTCTTGCCTCCATTGAAGCTGGCTTGGCTGCTGCTGGCTTGGCTTCTGGCGCCGTTGAAAATATTGCTGTTGAAAACCATATTGAAAAAAACCTAGGATAAAATCACTAAAAGTAGAAATTTTAAAATTTAATGATTTATTTTTATTGTAATCTCAAGTCCATATTTGGAAGGTTCTCAAAACCATTCCATACAAATCTGAAGCCATGAAAATGAATAAATGCCTCTGTTCCTAAATTGATAGCTGTTGATTGGCTGTTATACTGTTATTTTTCTATTTTAGGCTGCTCATACTACACATCTTGTGTGAGTTCATTTTGTTTTGTGTTTGTGTAATCTCGCTTCTAGATTATTCAGATTTTGTTTCATTTTGGTCCTTCTGTTGGTGTCTCATATGAATCTTGATTGGATTATAATATACTCCGGAATAGCATCCATCCATTTCACTTGTTGCACCAGTTCATTTTGTTTGTGGGTTGAACTTCACCACTTGATGTTTGATATAATTTTGTATAATGGGCTAGTGAAATTTTGTTTTTTGTTTGACAGTTCATTTATTAACCAAAAATATTTAAATTATTTAAATCCTGAATCTTGCGCAACTTGGATTTTGTTCAAATCTGAAATCATTTTGTTTAAATCTGAGGTGTTTTTGGTTGTTGCCATAGCTTTTAAAACTACTGTAACTTAGCCAATGTTTTAACAATTTCTTATATACACAATGGTAAAATATCATATTACCACTACCCAAATATTATTTTTAATAAGGAAATAAAGAACTTTGATACTTTTTTTACTTATTTTCATATGTTTTTTTAATTTTACTATGTGAACAAAAACACACAGAAAACAGCTAATATTTGCTAGCCCGCGTAAATTTAATTAAGCGTACTATGAAAAAACATAGTAAATTTTCAAAAAAAAATCAACAGTGACAATGTTGTCAAAAATAATGTCTAGATTTTTTTAATTGACAGTGAAAATTTAGCTTTTTTTACTAATTGTCACCATAATGTCAACACTTTTCAGTTCTCACATATAAAACTTTATGTTTTACATAATAAAAGCTTCTCATTTTTTGATATGTTGTATTTTTAACTTTTGTCTTCCATATTATTTAATTTTTAAAATAAAATTTATATCTAAATATATACTTTTGAATATTTCTCTTAACTTTTAATTTTTTATTTAAAACTATAATAAAGTAAAAACTATACAAGTATTTTTTAACTTTTAAATGCCAATAAAAACTATCTAATATTTACTTTTTATATATTATGCTTTTTAAGTTGTTTTGTTTGTTTTTACATACATTGTTTTATTTTAAACCCTTTTACTTATTATTTTAGAACAAAAACACCTCTAAGCAGCCCAAAGGAACCAAGCGTCCTTCAAAGCCAACCAAACCCACCAAGAAGAAGCCTGTCTCATCAAAGAAGACCACTCCAAAACCATCCCCAAAGCCCTCACCAAAGCCCTCCCCTGAGCCCTCTCCTGAGAAGAGCCCTGCTCACTCCACTGGGGGAGAGGAATATGATGGTTCCCTTACAGACTGCAGTTTCTACAACTGGGCTTCTGACAAGGAGCCAACCAAGAAGAAGAGCTCAGCCCAAAAGTCCCCACCCAAGGATAAGTCTCCTGCACATGAGGAGCACCACAACAAGCCCCCTTCTGCTTCCCCGCCCCCTCCAAACTCTCCCCCTTCAAGCTCATCTGGGGATGATTCAAAGCCCTGCCCCAATTACTTCCCTGGCTTCTGCCATGCTCCTGCTGGTCATTGGGACCCTCTGTTGGCCCACAACATCTGCAACGTTGATGGCAAGTTCAAGGTTCCTTCCACCCTACCCAAGTTTTTCCCCATCATGAGTGTTAAAGGTGGGCTGGCCATGGTGGCCAATGGATACATCTTTGCATGCAACAATGCCAACCGGGGCTTTAAGAGCTGCCATTACACCTGTGAGGACCTCTCCTGTCCAGTGTAGCTCAACACTGAGCGCTGGGACCTGGTCCAAACCATAAAGGGCAAGCATACCTGCATCATGCTCAACACTACCATCTCCTGCCTCCTGAAGTGGTATCTTGTGCAGATTATGCCCACTTCCAAAGACCTTTCTACCACCCAGCTGGCTGTGCTTGCTTGCAAGTACCTGACCCCTACCAACCTCAAGAGGGTCCCTACTCACAATCAGTTGGTCAAGTTTGTGAGTGATAGACGCCAAGCCTCAAACCCCCTGGCCAAGAGCGCCACTACAATTGAAGACCTGGTCCTCACAGATTCCCTCAAAAAAACTGAGGATGTTGAGATGTTCCTGCTCCATGACAATGGGCAGGAAGTGGAGGATAGGATTATAGCCTACTCCACAACCCAAAACCTGGAGCAGCTTAATACTGCTATCACCTGGCTGTGCAACGGCACATTTGCAACCTGCCCAACCATTTTTAAGCAGCTTTGGGTCCTTCATGTGCAGTTTAATGACCAGGTTATCCCTCTTGTGTTCTTTCTCCTTCCTGGTGCCAAGACTGAAGTCTACACCAGAGCCTTCAAGATTGTCCAGGATGCTTTGAGCTCTGTCAGAACTTTTGGTTCTGCTCTCAGACCTGGCAGTCTGATTACAATTTGCTTTATTGAGTAATTAGGATATCTTGGTCATTGGGTTGATAGATGCTTGTATGGCAACAAGCGTTAATTACGGCATCTGGTATTTCCTTGGCAAGGCAACGGCTAGCAATGTCCAAGGGAGGCAACTTCCAAGCGGCTTTCTATAAAGGCAGCTTGCTAGTTCTTTGAGTACTGATAATGGTCTTCAAACTCAAATATCTTCTTCTACTTTGAAAAGGTTCTACAGTAGAATCTTGGTATTATTGTCTCCCTTTCATTATTCTAATGGAAGGGCTTTTATAGAGCCAGCGCTCTCTTGCCAGGATAAGATCATCTGGCGCATCTAACTCTTGCTTGGTAGTCTTTTCACCCCCAGATCACCAGCATCAACCCTCAGAGTTAGGCATCCATACAATGGCATGGGATTCCATGTCATATTACCCTGTGCTAGGTACTAATTGCCGTAGAGTGATACATAATTTATTAGCGTGCCAGCGGTGGCGGCGCTAATTTATGACTATATTTTTAGCGCATGACAATTTTTTCTAGACAACCTTTCTTGCATTGATTTGCAATGGCACTGGCGGTTTGCTAGTGCAAATTGGACATGTTCTTTTCAATCCTTGGGGAAAACCATAGTATATAACCCGGAAGTTTGCTAGATTATTCCAGAACAACTCTAGCCAATTGGGAACCAGTCATAATTGGAGTCTATTTTTATTCCCATTTGTTCTTGTAATAAGTGATCCAAATCTACTCCACAAAGGCTTCTCAGATCAATAAGCCTTCTTGTAATATTAGAAGCTTCTCTAATAGATGGCTTGGCAGGCCACCAAGGTATCCAAGGTAGAAAAAAGTCAGTATAAATTCCTGACAAGCTCCCTTCCCACCAACCAGCTCCCCCTCCCACTCACACCACAAGGGCACATCCCTCCTCTGCTGAGAAGGATGAGTTGACCCTAGCCGCAGAGCAGCTAGCTCATGCACACTCACTTGGGCCAAAGGTTATCATAATGAACTTTGATCAAGCTCAGTTCAGAGCCTTCAAGGCCACCTTCAATGGAGAAGTTAAGGGCTGCTTCTTCCATTTTAGGCAGGCCCTCATCAAGAATCTCAAGAGTAAGAAGGAGCTTTTTGAGAAGTATCTTAATCATGGTAAGGGGAAGTGCCACTTTTCCTTGACTTAGTTTGCTGCCTTGGCTTTTGTGTGCCTGGAGCATACTGGGATTGACTTTGAGGCCCTCCTGGAGGACGCTTATATCAAGAAGCACTCCACCATCTTCAAGGGCTACCTTGATTACTTTGAGCGCCAATGGGTGGGAAAGAAGGTGACTGCCCGGAGAGAAAAGAGCGGGGCCACTACCCCTTGGAATTGCCAGGGCACCTGCCTCAAGGGGGAGATGAAGACCACCTCTAGCCTAGAAGTGTGGCACAAGCACCTGAAGGTGAAGTTTGGGTCAAACCCCAAATACAACAAGTTCTTCTCTAAGCTGCAGGAGGAGCAAGCAAGAACTGTCTCCAAGTTTTGCAACCTGGCCAACCAGGTGGCCCCCAAGAAGCAAAAGTCCAAGGAGCAGAACTACCAGTAGAACGTTCAGAAGGTGTGAAGAAAAAGTACAAGGTGGAAGAGATCAAGAAGTACCTTGAGGACGTTGCCACTGCTCTTGCTGGTGGTTTTAATTAGCACAATAAACCTTGCTTTGCTTTGCCTGTATATTTTTTACTTTTAAACTTTTAATTTTTCAATTTATTTATATTGTACTAATCTTTTTAGGTATAAATGATAAGTTTCAGATACAGTTTCAATGTGGTTTAATAAGAAATATCTTATATTTTGTTGATTTATCTTTAAGGTATGAGATATTTTCAGTTATGCTTATATAAAGTATAATAAATTAGAGTTAGTATTTTTTATATTTTGTAGTTAGTATGATATATAAAATTTCTTTACTTTTAGTTCATTGGAATTTTAATTTTTATGGGAATAAAAAATAATTTTATAATAAAGAGTATAATTTACATAGTAAACTAAAAAATATTTGCTTATATCTCCTATTTCTTATTACTTATAGTAATTTTTATATTGCTTTTTGAACTCTGATGGGGTCTTTTTAGTATATTAATAAGTATTATAAAATAATTTTTATATTAAGAATATTCAGGGTAAAGTGTTTTGTTAATTAAAAAAGTGTCAAAATCCAGGAAACAACATTAAATAAAACCGGGTTGTCACTTTACTATAGTGTCAAAATTAAAAGTGTCAACATTGCCACTGTCAACATTATTATTGTTGACATGGGCGCTGTTGTCTATTATTAGTAGTGTATTCTCAATATTCAGGCTTCAAAGGGTACTCTGTAAAGTGAACAGGACTAAAGGGGGCTGTCAGAGATCTTATCCCTGGCTCAACTATAACAGAAAATGTTGCCTTCTAAACTATTGAAGAACAAGGAACAGGTTATAGTATTTGCTTTAAACATAATGAACTATTCTACTTGTGTAATGTGACCGTACAACAGTCACTGTTGAGTATTTAGCCAAAAAAATACCCCAAAATATAAAGATGTTCTGTTTTTGTTGTTTATTTCATGTAGACAGGTTTGACTGGAATTCTTCATATAAGGATTCCTGGAAACTTGGTATCTATATTTAATAAAATAATAGAATATGGGTGATTAGTCAGGCCAGGCCAATTAGTAATTGAGGCAAGATTGGCCAAAGCAATCTTGGGGACTAGGCGTCTCAAAAACAATTTAATTGACTGGGAAGGCTAATTAATAAATACATGAGAATATAATTAATGAGGATTTAATCATATTGTTTAATTACCTTGACTGTGTCAAGAAGTTTGGTTAAAGTTAATCATGATTAAACCCCCAAATTTGGGTTAAAAGCGCTGTTTTGGCAAATTTATTAGGTTAGAAGCACTGTTGCGCTGCCTAATTGATTTGTAAAGCACTGAGGCGCCGCCCAGTGAATGTTTTAGGCGCTGAGGCACTGGGCTGCAGTGGCGCCTGGTTGAAGTTTTGAAGTGTTTTAACAGGTTTTTAACAAGAAAAACCATTAAATGCAAAGATAACTAAATAAAGGCAATGATTCCAAGGAGTTTGGGTTTGATCAGCTAGTTCCCAGTTGGAACATTGATAGCTGAGTTTTGGAATGTGTATATTCCACAGGGTTTTGGCGCCAGGAGCTGAGGAAGCTCCATGCCAAATTAGTACATTGAGATGAATGGAGTCAGGTGACTTCTTCTCATTGCAGGTTGATCCTCATAGGCTGAGAATTACAGGGGATCTTTTAGGTAAAGATCTAGTTTGGATGACTCAAATTTTATAGACCATGTGATATGAATCATAGGTTGATTCAGGAACTGGAGGGGTTTTCAGCCAAATATGCCCCAAATAGTATATAAGCAAAGACAGCTAAACTTTAATAAAAATAAATATTGTCAATTTTGACGCTTTCCCCTCAATCACTTTTCAATTTAATGTCTTCTTTTTTATCTTTTAAAAGGGCAAAATTTGGAGTACTTTGCGTAGAAACAGCAGCAGCCAGAAAAAAAGTTCCTAAAAGTTCTCTCAAGGAAGCTTGGGCAAGTCTGGAAGTTGCCAAGACTGTGTCTGAGGAGGCTTTGGTGGAAGTAAAAGCTACATTCAAAGAATTGTACTCCAATTACTTTGCAAAAGAAGGGACTCCCAATCAAGGAAACTGAATATATGTGTGGGATTCTTGGAACCTGTTAGAAGGATTTGAAAAAAATTTACAACAAATGAAAGCAATAGCAAATTGTGAAATTGAGGCTTTAAGAGCAAGAGAGGAAAATAGTGTTGAGATAATGGCTTGTTGGCGGGATGACAACAAAGTGTTGTCCCATAAAATTGCCTCCCTGGAGGCAAAGCTCCTCAAAGCTTTGTCACAGGAAGGTAATGGCAATAAGATTTAAGGGCAGGATAATGGTAAGTTGGACTGGTTGGACCTGGATCTGTCACATGTAAAAACAAGTGTGGTAAAATAGCTATGAGATTTGATACTATTTATCAGCTTCTGTTGTCCATAAACAGCTATAGGCTTTATATGTCAACCAGAATATTCAATATGTCGTATCTGTTGCTCAGATGAAGTATAAGTGATCTGTTAAACCGTCTGCTTCATAATTTGTCCATATTATGCCCAATTTGTCACAATTGCCTTTGGAACAATCAGCTTCCAACTGACACTGCTGATTTAGCTTACAAACACTCTTTTCAGTTGTAATCTACACATAAAAATGTAGCAACTAACTTGATTGATAATCAATATTTCATATTTTCAATCATATTTTTGGTTAGATATCATCTCACAAATGTCTATATAATCTTCAATTGAGTTATGTAATAAAGAAGAGATGTTTTATTTTAAACTGGATAAAACTGTTTCTCCTTTAACTTTAATAGGTTACTTGTCAACTGCCTTTGTACAGGTGCAAACCTTGGGTCTGTACAGATTATGATAGCTTCTATAAGCTATAAACATATGTTGAACTTGTGTTTTCAGCACTGTTAAATAGAGACAGCTTGGAATCATAAGTCTGTGTAATTCCACTTATTGATTCTGAGTCCTCTCTTCTCCTTTCACAGTATCTATTTTCTGTCTGGAATTTGACTGAGTAACATACACCTATCCTTCTACCAACGCTGTTCCCACTATCTTGTCTTGTTGCCAACCAACAACTAAATCTTTCTCTTGTCTATATTCCTCTTTCCAAAGTATATTTTATCTGTTTGATATCCAAGTGACTAATATACACTGACTGCATTCCAACCTGTTGTCCTGCTGCTGACTGATACCTGAACCTCTTCTTCTGTTGTTAATACTATGATCTTCATAAATTATCAATATATGAAAACTTCTCAGCTTTATGCTGATAAGGCATATTCTGTTGCACTCCATCTTTCCTGGTCTCACATATTTAAGTACTGCTTAAGACTGACAACCTGTTAGAGAAGTCATTACACTGGGGATTGAACCCAAGACCCAAACAAGGACAATAGCATATACTTTAAGCTTAAAGATCAACTTGTCTTAGGAAGTTATATTAATTCTATTAAGTTTTTCACTAAATAAATTTTTGAAAATGTTAAAAGGGATAGAATTAAAACGCTTACCACTCCACCTCTGATTGGCTGCTCTTACAGCTCCTGCCATTCCTGCACTGGCCATTTCTACATAAGACAGCATATAGTAGATTATGTTTAACAATTGTCAGTTTAAAGAGACTCTTGTTACCACAACTTTATCTCTTAATATGGTTTCATTACCTCTGTTTCCTCTGGTTTTTAGTTACTGTTGGCCATAAGGAAACTGTGGTAAGTTTGACTCC
This sequence comes from Entomophthora muscae, assembly GCA_014839935.2. Lineage (NCBI taxonomy): Eukaryota > Fungi > Entomophthoromycota > Entomophthoromycetes > Entomophthorales > Entomophthoraceae > Entomophthora > Entomophthora muscae. The sequence goes on along the minus strand of QTSX02002336.1, from coordinate 140,276 downwards.
CTGGTGATTGGCTCCCTGGTACTCAACACTTTGTCAAGTACCAGGGAGTTGAGTGCTGCATATGATAATCTATTAGTATTTTTGGCTTAACTGAATTTAAGCTTTTTTACTAACAAAATTGGAGTTCAAAACCAAAAAACGAGATTAAATTTACTTGAATTTGACCCCATTTAATAAATCAATTAACTAAAAACGGATTTAAGGGAAAATTTATAAGTAAATTTAATAGTAGAAATGAAAAAACTTGTGTTTGACACTCTAAAAGAAAAAGTGGCCAGTTCAACACTTTTTAAACCAAATCCTAATTTTATTAATGAAACACATATGTGCTTATATAAATTTTATTATTTACTATTATATGTTTATTATTAGTGTCCATAGTTGTTGATTAATCTCCCAAGCACCACTGTACTGGATTTAGTGTCATAGCCATTAATCAAATACCCCACTTTTTTACATTATGCTATTTCTGGGCTTGTGGATTAAGTGGTGCCACATAAATTAAGCCCAATTTAATAAGAGATTTCATATGTAATTTATAAAAAACAGAAACTTAACTCCCCCTCTGTTTGACTCTATCCACTTGCCACACAATTAGTTTTGTATTTAACTAATCAAAGTCTTGGAATTAAGGCTAAATTAATAAGTGACACACTATGAGCGCCACTTGACACTTTAACTTTGGGATTAGTACAGAGAGCTTCTTAACGTTTTAACCAACCCTATAGTAAATAATTCACTCCCAGCACCTCCCAGCATACCTTAATCACTAATAAACACCTTTTCACTCATTTACTTTTTTAACTTATGCTGTATTTTTTATTTATGAGCATATGAAACTGCCCTGCTTTTGGGTTAACTTTTGAACCTGTTTTAAATTTAAGCAAGTTTTATATGTAAAAAACATAGTAAATTTTATTTTTCTGCTCAACTCTGGCATACTTGACATTGAGAATTCAGCTTTTTTCAACTGATCAACAATGCAGAACTTGACACTTTATTATGTTTTGAATTTTTAACTCCTAATAAAAAAACCACATAATATATATATATATTTGCAATTATAATTTGTTACTCTTCCTGCTACTTCCAATATAATTTTTATATACAGTAGTTTTAAAAGCTATGGCAACAAGCAAAAACAATTCAGATTTAAACAAAATTAAAAATAAATGAATTTATATTGATTTACAATAGATTTGGGTTCATTTTAATCTCTCTTAAATTGGAATTCATTTTGTTTAAATCTTAGTTCATTTTGTTTGTTGCCATAGATTTTAAAACAACTGTACTTTTTTGATTTTTAATTATACTTTTACATTGATTTAGCACTAAGATGTTATGCTGAACCTAATATCTTTGATGCTTCATCATAAATTCATTTATTTTCTATGTTTTAACTTTTATATCTATACTTTTGAATTCTATTTTGCTTTTATTTACTTTGTTATATTTTTTCTTGATAAATAAAACTTTATTTGCAAACTTTTCATTTAACTTTTGTTTTGCTTTACCTCTTTGTGTTTGCAATATCTTCTCAATCATTTTATTTACAAACTAAAATTTTCTTTAGCCAAGATCATCTAAATTCAAAAAGCCTATCAAGCGCCAAGCCTCAAAGGGCTCAAAAGAAACTGCCTTCACCCCCAAGTGTGGCAAGAAGCCTGCAAAGGCAAAGTCTTCAACTCTATCTCCCCCACCCTATCTCCTCCCCCCTCCACTCTCATCTTTGAATTCCCCCACCCAAAGTCCTCAAATAAAAGTGATGACTCACTCACTGATCACTCTTTTTATGAGTCAGAGGCCGGCTCCAAACCCACCAAGAAGTGCCATACCAAGAATTCAAAGGCTGCCAAGGAGCCCACCTCTTTTTCTTGTAAGAAAAATGAGGCTTCCAAGCAGGCCTCAAAGAATCCTTCCCCTCCTCCTCCTGTTGGCTCTTCCCCCTCCCTCATCTGACCCCCAGGATGAGCCTGAGAAATATTTCAAGAAGTTTAAAGCTTCTGGTCATGCGGCTTGGGATCTACTGGCCATCCACAATATTTACAATGTGGACAGATAATTCAAAGTCCCCAAGCGCTTCCCCCATTACTTCCCAATCATGTCTGTAAAGGGCAGCCTTGGTTAAATCACAGATAATTGCATTTTCAATTGTAATAATCAAAAACAGCAAACAAAAAGCAAGCACTTTGTATGTGAGGATAAGACTTGCGGGCCCTGGCTGAACATCAAGGATTGGGAGCAGGTTACTGCTGTTAAGGGGGAGTGCAACTGTGAGCCCCCAATCACCTGATCACTTGTATGCTGAAGTGATACCTTGTCCAAGTAATCCCCACCTCTGCTAACCTCTGCGCTTTATATCTGACCATCAAGGCCCTTCAACACCTGCAACTCAACAATCTTAAGTTGATGCCCACCCAGGAGCAACTTGTTAAGTTCATCAGTGACAAGAGGATTGCTGTCAACCCCCCAAGGCCTCAGACATCTTATCAGAGCTTACGCTCACCCACAAGCTCAAGCAGCTTTAAAATGGGGAGTGCTTCCTTCTTCACAACAATGGGCCCAGCACCAAAGACCTTATAATCTGATATAAAACTCAGCAGAACCTGCTGGAGTTGAAAAGGGCGTCAACCTGGCTAACTGACAGTACTTTTGCCACTTGCCCTGGATGTTTTACCAGCTCGGATGATCCATGCCCAGATTGACATCCAGGTGATTCCACTTGTGTTCTTTCTTCTTCCTGGGGCCACTGAGGCCATCCACACACGTGTGTTCTCAATCCTTTGCCAAGCAACTCCCCTCCTTTCTCCTGCCAACAATGACAAATCCAAGAAGACCCCCCTCACACCTGCACCAACCCTCCTGCTGCTCACAATGACCAGGCCACCCTGGACTCAGAGGAAAAGGTAAGGCTCAGAGCTCTAGGGCCTCACATGTGCATAATGGACTTTGAGCCTGCTCAGTTCAATGCATTTGAGCAGCTGTTTAGCAGGGAGGTGCAGGGGTGCCACTTCCACTTTCTCCAAGCAGTTGCTTGCAATGTGCAGGCCCATGCCAAGCTTAGTAGGTTGAGCCAGAGGGATACTTCAGACACCTGCAGATTTGTGCTGGCATAATTCAGTGCCTTGGCTTTTTTAAAGCCAGAGCACACTGTGCAGGGGTTTGAGGTGCTCTCAAAGGATCCCTATATAGTGAAGCACCTGGAGTTCAAGCCTATCCTTGAGTACTTTGAGCCCCAGTGGATTGGGAAGGTCATCACGCAGAGGCAAGGCAAGGCCCACGCCAAGGCCAGTTAGGATGTTTACCAGGAAACAGTGAATGGTGAGCTCAAGACCACTTTGGCACTAGAGGCTTATCACAAGCATCTTAAGGCCAACTTTGGGCTTAATTTAAAGTTTGATAAGTTCTTCTCCCTCCTGAAGCACAAGCAGGAGAAAACTATCTCCAAGCTGTGTGACTTGGCAAACTGCATCCCCCACCAAGCCTACAACCCGCTCCACCCTCTTCACCAAGGCCATTCAGGGTGTGGGTAAGCACAAATACAAGGCCTCTGAGCTTAAGCAGCAGCTTGAGATTATTGATACTGCCCTCCTGGAAGGGGATAAAATGAAAAGGGGGAAGAAGGATGAAGAGTAAACTTACTTGCTTGCTTTTATGGTTTTAACTTTTAACTTTTTAGCTTTAATTTTTACTTTTTAGTTTTGATCATTCAAATTTTTAGTTATAATTTTTAATTTTTTTGATTTAATTAGATAGCAGTGATTATTTTATGTATACATGGTAAGTTTGAGATGAATATTTATAGTTGAAAGTGAGTGAAATATCTTAATTTTTATTAATTTACTAGTAAAACATAAAATATTCACATTTATACTTATATGGACTACATAAAATAAATACTAATATTTCTTTATATTTTATATAGCTTTTTGTTGCTGTGTTTATGTTTATTCTTAGCTCATTGGAATTTTATTTTGTATGGTAATCAAAAATATTTTTTAATAAAAAGTGTAAATTACATAGTAAAATGAGAAATAGTTGCTTATTTCTCCTTATTCTCATTAATTTCAATACACTTATTATTAAATTTTTAAGCTCTCTGGGGTCACTTTAGTATACCATATCTGTAAGGCTTAATTTTTTATATTAAAAGTTTTCAGTACATCAATATTTGTTAAATAAAAAAGTATCAATTTCCAGTTGTTGATCAGGGAAAAAGCTGAATTCTCACTTTACTATAGTGTTGAGCACCAGGGAGTCTAGCACCAGGGATTCAAACTTGCCACATTTGCCCCCTCCACAATGATCTCTTTCTTTGTTTCAACCTTTCATTGTAGTATTTAAGTTACCCATCTTTGCTATTTTATCATTGTTCTAACAACATTAAGTCTATATTTATCTCTTATCTTGTTTAACTTTTACTCTATTCTCCGGTAGTTTTTTCAATGAGAGAGAATTTATTCCTTCTCCTTCTTTTGACCTTTCTATTTCTAGAAGCTCTAGCCATGAAAGAATCAACTGCCCAGACTGACTGAAATAACTCCTCACTCAATGACAATAATACAGAAGAAACTCTATCTAGTAGGTGGTTTAAATATGATACTGATCACTGAAGACACAAGTATAACTACTGTTGTTAGCCTTCTAATCCTCCGTTCAAACAAGAATTAGCTCTTGTCTGTCCTTATGCCACCTTCTATCTCCTCTACTACTTGATAGAATATTACCTATTGTTCAGGTTCAGTATTTTTTTAGAATATTATCTTTTCTAGGTTAATTTGGCCATCTGTTCATGGTCACTGTCCCCATTGGATTGGTAGTGTCAGGGTTAAATCTGGGAGCTCTAGCCCATAAGGCAGGGAGATTATTCCCTACTAAGTGAATCCTTGACATGAGAACTTAGATAATAAAAACTTGTGAGTGGTGTGACAGGTGGGATAGAAGGACTAGAGTTAAACTAGTGTTGTAACTGTGCTGTTTTAGCAGAGCTACAAGGGGAAAAATATTTATAAGCTAGATAATAATCTTTATTGAGAGATAGTGATTATATAGTCAATGTGAATCAAGGACAACAGGAACATGATTGTGTTGATCACACGGCTGGATGATGAAGGGGGTGGCTTGATCCTGGTAATGAGTCAAGCGCCAAAATGAGGTATCCACCATAAAGAATCATCATCTGTTCACATTGTTGGATTTGGTAATTTGAGTTGACTTCCTAGTCTGGCTTTGAGTGGCCGGTTAATTGGATTGCGGGTCACAAACCTGCTTGTTTGGAACCTTGCTGGCAGGTTGAGCCTGCTGTTTTGACCCCCCCAACTGAAGGTTGGCCTCCTCTGGGGGTAGGTTTCCAGGGAAGTTGTTAGGAGCCCGGGCGCTTTACTGGACTATTTGTTGTTCTGTGGCGGGCAGGGCGGTTTCTTGTTGTTTCTGTCTTGCTTTGCAGGGTCTCAGGTGATCATGATGTAGGGTCTTGTCTTGTTTGCGCTTCTGAGTCCTTGCACAAGGTAAGTGTTATTGTTGTTTACCTTTATAATGATTGCTGGTCCCACTTTAATGGGTTGTAGTTTGCTTTTATCAACTTTCATGACTCAAACTTTGTCCTCAACTTCATGTCTATCTTGGATGGGGACAAAGGTTTTTTGCAGACGTTCAAATTCTTTTTCTGTTTGTTTGCTGTTGGCCTCTATAACTTGAGGGTCTGAGCGTGGGGGGACTTCATTTGGGATTTCCATTTTGGGTCCTGTTAACACTTGGATAATATTTGGCTGTGTTCTGTATACCAACTCAAACAGGCTCTTTCCGGTGGATCTGCTCACTTGGGTTTGGCACACAAGTAGTGCAGTTGATAGCTGCTTATACCAATCTTCAGGTCTCCCGGCAGTGAGTTTGGCTAAGGATTGCACAAGGCTGTCATTTAGCTGCTCTACACATCCATTGGCCTGTGGGTGGTATGGTGTTGTTACAGTGTGTTTGAACCCATTTTTAGCAAGGTATACATTGGTGTTTTTGGAGGTCAATTCTTTCCTTCCATTGGTTATCAAGAGTTCGTAATTTCCAAACTTGCTGATTATCTCCTTGCCAATAAATTGTTGTACATCATTGACAGTGTATGCCCTTACTGATTGGGCTACTGGCCATCTTGTAGCAAAGTTTATGGTGGTGATGTGTATTTCTTATTGTTGTGTTTCCCTGGCATGGGGCCAACAATGTTGAGGGCCCATACCTTGAAGGGTAGTTGTGTGCGGATGGGTAGTACTGACTTTGGAGGGGTTTTGCTTTTGGCAAAATTTTTGCATACCTCACATTGGTCTAGGACTTCCTGAACGTCTCAATATAAGGTTGGCCACCAGGCCTTGTGCTTAAGAAACTCATATAAGTTCTGAATTTTGGTGTGTCTGAGGTCTCTGTGATAGCATAGGATGGTGTCTACCCGCTGGTGCGTGGGGATATATGGAATGGTAGTACTGTCAGACATTTTTCTGTATAGGGTCCCGCATAAGTCAGCAAATAGTGTTTGTTTTTGATAACTGTTTCCTTTGTTATGTCAGTTGTACCAGTGGGAAACCCTTGTCTTTTGTTTGTAGTACTAAGAGAGGCCAGTCTGGGTTGAACCCATTTTTCCCTCTTGTGGCACAGATATATAGGCGTGAGAGGGCGTCTGCCATGGCAGGCTTGGGACCAGGTTTATACTGTATGAGCATATTGAATCTCTCCAAGAGCTCCATCCAGCAAGCTTGGCGGCAAGATAAATTGCTTGGGTTTTGAAATATATGAGCTACTTGTGGTTGATTAATGCTGTGAATTCTTCCTGTTGTTCCAGATAACAGCGCCATTCAAATAGACAGTGCATAAAAGCCAACTGTTCCTTGTTGTGGATAGGGTATTGACACTTGCCATCTGTCAATTTTTGTAATTTGTAGGCTATGGGAAGGAAGTCACCATTATTTTTGATTTGTAGTACTCCCCCAATGGATGCATCTGAGGCGTCAGTTTCCATTTGGTATTCCCTGTCACGTTTGGGGTATTGCAGGATGGGAGCTGTTGTGAGCTTCTCCTTGAGGCGTCTAAAACAGAGGCATGTTGGGGGGTCCACACAAACTTGGATTTGGCGCCTGTTATGGTGGATAAGGGGGCAGTCAAAATAACACAGTCATGTATGAAGCTGCATACACAGGCCACCATCCCCAAGAAGGTGCAAGTTCTAACTTATCCTTGGGTGGCGGCATCTTGAAGATGGCCTGTATCTTTTGACTGTTGGGTTTGATGCCGCCCTTCAAGACTATGTGTCCCAGGAAGGGTAATTGCTTGCAGAAGAAGTGGCATCTGGAGGGCTTGGCCAACAGATTTTGTGGTTTCAGGGTAGCAAAGACAGCCTCTAGGTCTTTGTGGTGTTGTTTCACCAAGGGGCTGTAGACAATAATGTTGTCTAGATACACTATGGCGTGCTTGCCTATGTGTGGCACAAATACTTTATTCATGAAGGTCACAAAGGTGAACAGGGTGTTTGTCATGCCAATATTGAACAGCACACATTTGTATGAGCCATATTTAGTGTGGAAGGCTGTCTTGGGGATGTCTTCCTCCTTAATTCAAATCTGATTATAGCCTGCAGTCAGATCAATCTTGGAGAAGACTGTGGCCACTCCCAAGGCGTCAAAGAGATTGTCAATCAGTGGTAGTGGATAACAATTCTTGATGGTAACTTTGTTTAGGGCTCAGTAGTCTGTGAACAGACATAAGGTACCGTCCTTCTTGGCCATAAAGAACATGGCGGCCCTAAAAGGAAACTGTGAGGGGTGTATAAGTCCTTTCTCCAATGCCTCCTTGAGGTAGGTGCATAGGATGTTGTCTTCATTTGGGGTCAGCCTGTAGATAGGGCGCGCTTTGGGGACAAACCCTTTGAGTTGGATGGAGTGTTGGATGTGTTTCTCAGGGGGCAGCCCAGGTAGCGCTTCTTTGAAGATTTCTGGATGGTGGACCACAATTTTGTGGTCCTGAGGCGTGGAGGTATCCTGGTGATCTTTGAAGTGTATGATATTGTACTGAAAGGAGTCCCAGTCAATTGCCTTCAGGTTATCCTTTTTGTCCAGGGTCTCTGTGATGCACACAAAGACGTGGTTGCGTAGGAGTTGGTCCACTGAGTCAGGGTAGATCTGGTGGTTGACACCTTCACGCTTAATGGTCAACACTGAGGTCGCCCAGTCTATGTGAGGATTGTTCTTTTGTAACCAGTCTAACCCTAGTACAATGTCAAACTTGGGAAAGTCAATGACAGGACCTTGGATGGTGAAGTGTAGGTTCTCAAGCATGACAGAGAAAGGGGTGGTTTCCTTTGTCACGGCAATGTGGTGTTTGTCAGCCAGGACCATATTTTTAATCTGCAAAGAATTAGTGGCCAGCTTGAACTTATCCACAAAGCTACTGTTGACTAGGGTTTGATCTGCACCAAATCCAGGAGTGCTGAGCCTGTGTAACTTCAAAAACGGAAAGGATAGGACATCAGTATTGAAATGTCTGGCAATGATGTACAGTACCAGGTCCTCTGAGGGCACTTGGATCATTGGGCATTGGTCCACGTCCTTGGGTTGGTACTCATCATTGGGCAAGTCAGGAGTTATGCGGGGAGAGCTTGGATTGCTTAATGCTCTCCCCAGGCTTTTCCCTTGTCTTGACTGCCTTGTGTGGTGGTGATACGGAAATGGGTACAATTTGACTGGCCTTTGTTTCCATTATCATGTCTGTTTGAGCTTGTGAGTTTATGGTTGGTGTTATTCCTGTTGTTTCCAGGGAGTGGTTGAGTGGAGCGCCCACCTGTGTGGGAGAATTTGGGTCTCTCTTGTTTTCCTGTTTGTGCCTTATGAAGGGCGTTGGAGGTTTGTTCTGCTTTCTCCGCTTTGCGGTACAGGCTTTGCAGGTTGGTCACCTGGTCCAGGTTCACAAGTCTCGTCACATGCAACTTGAGGGTGTTATAGTACATGAGGTGTGTGGCTGGAGTGTCAAAGGCCATGTCAGATGATGCACAAAGTTGGAGTTCCCCATAGGCGCGGGTGAGTTCCTTCACAGTGTCTGTCTGGGTAAGGTTCTTTATTTGGCGTATGATCATGAGCGCTGTATCCTTAAGCACAAATCTTGCCAAGAAGTCTTGCTTGAAGGTATCCCAGTTCTTGTTGGCGTGTTCCTTGTGCCACTTGTCACACCAGGTGCCAGCGTCATGGGTCAGGCAGATGGAAATTTCTGCAATCCAAAACCGCTGAGACATTCTATCTGGGCCAGCTTGCTCTGGGCAGACTGGATTCTTGTGGCAGTGTTGTTTTTGTTGGCCTCGGCAAAGGGTTCCAAGGCAGCACTTCACAGTCTTTAGGCTACGTAGGCGGGCATGGCATTTTTGTTGGTTGGTTGCAGAATGTAGGAAGGAGCCTGAAAGAGTCCTTTTGCAGACATGACATTGAAGGCAGGTAGTGGAATCACTGTGTTCTGGTACAGGACAAAGCCATCAGGTATCTTGGCACCAGGAGTGTACGTGGTCTAGTCAGGCAGGAGGCCAGACATAATTCTGTCAAGGATTTGTTGGCCGCGGCGTGTGCAGGCAACAGGCATAATTTTTTGAGATAAGGTAGGATGGAGAACCTACCTGTGATACCAATGTTGTAACTGTGCTGTTTTAGCAGTGTTACAAGGGGAAAATATTTAGAAGCTAGATAATAATCTTTATTGAGAGATAGTGATTATATAGTCAATGTGAATCAAGGATAACAGGAACATGATTGTGTTGATCACACAGATGGATGATGAAGGGGGTGGCTTGATCCTGGTAATGATTCAAGCGCCAAAAGAAGATATCCACTGTAAGGAATCATCATCTGGTCATGTTGTTGGATTTGGTAATTTGAGTTGACTTCCTAGTCTGGCTTCAAGTGACCGGATAATTGAATTGCAGGTCATAAACCCGCTTGGTTGGAACCTTGCTGGCGGGTTGAGCTTGCTGTTTTGACACTAGTAGATTACTAAGATAAAATATGGCAATGGTTGGGAAAACTAATATCTCAAACCTTTTTTCAAAAATAGAAATAAAGTCTGGCACAGGGTCTAAGGGTTTATATAATAACTTGCTGCCAGACTTTAACTCAACTGATTAGAAATTATCATACAATCAGAAAATGTGAATTTTGGTGAACAGGAAACCAAGCTTTAGAGGCAGCAAAATGGCACTAGCGCTGGGTATGAATTCATTGGCTGTTATTTAGAAGAGCAGTACAACCCTTCTGTTTTTTAGCATCCTTTCTGAGAGAGGCTTGTTGGTCAGTGCCTTTATCAGGGGCTGAATACTGATTGGCTATCAAGGTGGACATCAGGCTCATCAAGCTAATGACAGGAGCCTCCTCACCTCCATCAAGCAATTTGTTGTGTCTTTTGCTAGGTGCCATCATTGGCAAGTTTACGCTGGAATCCTCATCTTCAAGGTATTTTGTGGTTTGAATCAGAGAGCATTAGATACCAAAAAAACATGGCCTGCAGGCTGGTTTGACCAGGTTTTAAAAACTGTTCTAAAGATTGGGAGTTGAGAGGCAAAGAAATTTCATTCCTGACAAAAGGGATATAAATTTTAGGATATTTCCCATGAAAATATTAGCATGAAGGAATTAAGAGTTTTCTTCATTAAAAAATTGGATGCCAGCAAGCATTTGGCTTGTTTTCTGACTAAGTCCATACCAATTTTTTTAAAGACTTAATTGCAAAATTTGGTTGATTCAAATAAAAATTTAAAAAGGTTGAAGAGTTAGAAGATTCAGAGAAGATTTTTAAGGTCCAAGATGCCCTTGACAATATACTTACCAGCATCTCTATAAATGCACGGAAGCCTGTAATAAACAACTCCCTTGACACAAAACCTGCTCTTGATGAACTCAAATGGCCAGGAATTTGCAAGTCCCACATGCTGCAAAGCTTGGAAATCAAACCTATGGAAGAAATTGTACTTCACAATCATTGAAAAGCTGAACATTATGTAAGCAACCAATCAATTGCTAAATAGGGTCATTTATTGGCTAAAGAACCTTTCAATTGGTGTGGCACCTTGGCAACTAACAGTAATGTGCATCAAAACATAGGCCCTAGTCAGGTGCACCCCTTCTGTGTGTGCAAATGTGCCTATTTTTGAACACCAAGAGTATTCCAAGGAAGAAGATGTCATCAGAGCAATGGTGGCTCAAGAATAGAATATTCACCTAGCTAAGTATAAAGGTGAGGAAGGGAAACCTTCATCCATATTGACATCATCTCAATAAATCTATGCAGCGTGAGCACCTTTGGCTTACTGTGATTTACTATATAGAGAAAATATATATTATTTTCTTTTCTTTTCTATGTAGATCCCAATAACAGTACACCACTGCTTATCATTTGTAAACAGGTTCTCCTTCCCTATTCCTGGCCATTACTGATCCCACTCTGGATCCTGAGTTTTACTATCCCCACCTTTTGGACCTCCCTCCAAGTTACCCACCTGTCATACTTAGAGGCAAGCTCCTATTGTCTATTTTCATAACTGTGCTGTTTTAGCAGAGTTACACAGGGAAAAATATTTAGAAGATGTATAATAATCTTTATTGTGAGATAGTGATTATATAGTTCATGTGAATCAAGGATAACAGGAACATGAGTGGTGATCACACGGCTGGAAGGAAGAAGGGGGTGGCTTGATCCTGGTAATGAGTCAAGCGCCAAAACAAGGTATTCAACAGGAAGGATCATCATCTGTTCATGTTGTTGGATTTGGTAATTCAAGTTGACTTCCTAGTCTGGCTTCAAGTGACTGGATAATTGGATTGCGGGTCACAAACCTGCTTGGTTATAACCTTGCTGGCAGGTTGAGCCTGCAGTTTTGACACCCCCCCCAACTGAAGGTAATCCTCTTCTGGGGGCAGGTTGTCAGGGAGGTTGTCAGGAGCCTGGGCGCTGTATTGAACTAGTTGCTGTTCTGTGGCGGGCAGGCAGTTTCTTGTTGTTTCTGTCTCACTTTGCAGGGTCATAGGCAATCATGGTGTAGGGTCTTGTCTTGTTTGCGCTTCTGATTCCTTGCACAAGGTAAGTGTTATTGTTGTTTACATTCAGAATGATTGCTGGCCCCACTTTTTCAGGTTGTAACTTGCTCTTGTCAAAATTCATGACCCATACTTTGTCCCCAACTTCATGTCTATTGCGGATGAGGACAAATGTCTTTTGCAGACGTTCATTCTCTTAGGCTGTTGCTTGCTGTTAGCCTCTATTACTTGAGGATCCGAGCGTGGAGGAACTTCACTTGGAATTTCCTGTTTAGGTCCTGTCAATGCTTGAATGATATTTGGCTGTGTGCTGTATACTAGTTCAAATGGACTTTTCCCGTGGATCTGTTCACTCAGGTTAAGCACACAAGTAGTGCAGTCAGTAGCTGCTTATACCAATCTTCAGGTCTCCTGGCAATTAGTTTGGATAAGGCTTGCACAAGGCTACCGTTAAGCCGCTCCACGCGTCCATTGGCCTGTGGATGGTATGGTGTAGTCATGGTTTGCTTGACCCTGTTTTTGGTGAGGTGTACATTGGTGTCTTCAGAGGTCAATTCCTTGCCTCCATTGCTTATCAGGAGTTCTGGCTTTCTGAACTTGATGATTATATCTTTTCAATAAATTGTTGGATGTCATTGCCGGTGTATGCCTTCACTGCTTGGGCTACTGGCCATCTTGTTGCAAAGTCAATGGAGGTGATGATGTATTTCTTGCTGTTGTGTTTTCCTGGCATGGAACCAACAATGTCAAGAGCCCATACTTTGAAAGATAGTTGTGTGTGAATGGGAAATATTGACTTTGGCGGGGTTTTTCTTTTGGCAAACGTTTTGCACACCTCACATTGGTCTAGAACTTCCTGGACATTGTGGTATAAAGTTGGCCACCAGGCCTTATGTTTTATAAACTCATATAGGTTTTGGCTCTTGGTATGTCCAAGGTCTCTTTGATAGCGTAGGATGGTGTCAACTTGCTGATGTGTGGGGATGTAGGGAATGGTCATGCCGCCAGTCATTTTTCTGTGAAGAGTCCTGTATACGTCAGCAAAGAGGTGTTCATTCTTGATGACAGTTTCTTTTGTTATGTCGGTGGTGCCAGGGGGAAACCCTTTGTCCTTTGTTTGTAGCACTAAGAGAGGCCAGTCTGGGTCAAGCCCATCCTCTCCTCTTAAAGCACAGACATACAGGCAGGACAGGGTGTCTGCCATGGCAAGCTCAGCCCCAGGCTTGTACTGTATGAGCATATTGAATCTCTCCAAGAGCTCCATCCAGCAAGCTTGGCGGCAAGATAGATTGCTTGGGTTTTGAAATATATGAGTGACTTGTGGTTGATTAATGCTTTGAACTCTTCCTTTTTTCCAGATAACAGCGCCATTTGACTAGACAGTGCACAATAGCCAGCAGTTCCTTGTTGTGGATGGGGTTTTGACACTTGCCATCTGTCAATTTTTGTAATTTGTAGGCTACGGGCAGGAAGTCACTGTTACTATTTTTGATTTGTAGTACTCCCCCAATGGATGCATCTGAGGTGTCAGTTTCCATTTGGTATTCCCTGTCATGTTTGGGGTATTGTAGGATGAGAGCTGTTGTGAGCTTCTCCTTGAGGCGTCTAAAACAGAGGCCGTGTTGGAGGTCCACACAAACTTGGACTTGGCGCCTGTTATGGCGGATAAGGGGGCTGTCAAGACGCCACAGTCAGGTATAAAATGTTGTACATAGGCCACCATTCCCAAGAAGGTGTGGAGTTCCAACTTATCCTTGGGTGGTGGCATCTTTCAGATGGCCTGTATCTTTTGACTGTTGGGTTTGATGCCATCCTTTGAGACTATGTGTCCCAAGAAGGGTAGTTGCTCACGGACAAACTGGCACTTGGAGGGTTTTGTCAACAGTGTGTGTTGTGCCAAGGTAGCAAAGACTGCCTCTAGGTCTTTGTGGTGTTGTTTCACTGAGGGGCTGTAGACAATAATGTTGTCTAGATACACTAGGGCGTGCTTGCCTATGTGGAGCGCAAACTCTTTGTTCATGAAGGTTACAAAGGTGGACGGGGCATTGGTCATGCCAAAATTGAGTACCACACATTTGTAGGAGCCGTATTTAGTATGGAAGGCTGTTTTGGGAATGTCTTCTTTCTTGATACAAATCTGATTGTAGCCTGCATTTAGATCAATCTTGGAGAAGACTGTGGCTCCTCCCAAGGCATCAAAGAGGTTGTCAATCAGTGGCAGTGGATAACAATTCTTGATGGTAACTTCATTCAGGACGCGGTAGTCTGTTACCAGATGTAAGGTACCGTCCTTCTTAGCCACAAAGAATATGGCGGCCCCAAAGGGAGACTGTGAGGGGTTTATAAGTCCTTTTTCTAATGCCTCCTTGAGGTAGGCACATAAGGTGTTGTCTTCATTTGGGGTCAGTCTGTAGATGGAGTGCGCCTTGGGTACAGCCCCCTTGAGTTGGATGGATTGCTGAATATGCTTCTCAGGGGGCAGCCCAGGTAGCACTCCCTTAAAGATTTCTGGATGGCGGGTCACAATGTTGTGGTCCTGAGGCGTGGAGGTATCCTGATAGTCTTTGAAGTGTATGATCTTGTACTGGCAGGAGTCCCAGTCAATTGCCTTTAGGCTTTCCTTTTTGTCCTGGGTCTCTGTAATACATACAAAGACGTGATCATGTAGCAGTTGGTCCACAGAGTCAGGGTAGATCTGGTGGTTGATACCTTCACGCTTGATGGTCAACACTGAGGCCGCCCAGTCTACGTGAGGGTTGTTCTTCCGTAACCAGTCTAGTCTCAGTACAATGTCAAACTTGGGAAAGTCAATGGTGGGACCTTGAATGGTGGAGTGAAGGTTCTCCAGCATGTTGGAGAAAGGGGCAGTTTCTTTTGTCACAGCAATGTGGTGTTTGTCAGCCAGGACCACATTTTTAATCCGCAAAGAATTGGTGGTCAGCTTGAACTTATCCACAAAGCTACTGTTGACTAGGGTTTGGTCTGCGCTTGAGTCCAGGAGCGCTGAGCCTGTGTAACTGCAAAAGCAGAAAGGATAGGACATCAATTTATTGGGATGTCTGGCAATGGTGTACAGTACCAGGTCCTCCCAGGGCACCTGGATCATTGGGCATTGGTCTATGTCCTTGGGTCGGTATTCATTGCTGGGCAAGTCAGGAGTTGCGTGGGGAGAGCTTGGCTTGCTTAGTGCTCTCCCAGGGCTTTTTCCTCATCTTGGTTACCTTGTGTGGCGGTGACACAGAAATGGGTACAGTTTGACTGGCCATTGTTTCCATTTCCATGCCCATTTGAACCTGTGGGTTTGTGGTTGGTGTTGTTCCTGTGCCTCCAGGAGGTGATTGAGCAGAGCGCCCGCTTGGATGGGAATCCTTGGGTCTTTCTTGTTTCCCAGTTTGTGCCTTGTGCAGTGCATTGGATGTCTGTTCTGCTTTTTCTGCTTCATGGTACAGGCTTTGCAGGTTGGTCACCTGATCCAGGTTCACATGTCTCATCACGTGCAACTTTAGAGCAAGTAGTACATGAGGTGTGTAGCTGGGGTGTCAAAGGCCATGTCAGATAGTGTACAAAGACAGAGTTCCTTGTAGGTGCGGGTGAGTTCTGTTACAGTGCCCATCTGGGTCAGGTTCTTCACTTGGCAAATGATCATGAGCGCTGTATCCTTAAGCACAAATCTTGCCAGGAAGTCTTGCTTAAAGGTATCCCAGTTCTTGTCAGTGTGCTCTTCATGCCACTTGTTGCACCAGGTGCCAGCGTCATTGGTCAGGGAATGTTTTTTTCTATGATCCAAAATTGCTGTGGGCATTCCATCTGAGCCAGCTTGCTCTGGGCGGACTGGATCCATGCGGCTGTGTTGTCATTGTTGGCCCTGGCAAAAGGTTCCAAGGCGGCGCTTCATAGTCTCTGAGCTACATAGGCGGGCATGGTGGTTTTGTTGGCTGACCGCGGCATTGAGGAGGGTGCCTAAAAGAAACCTTGTGCAGACATGGCGTTGAAGGCGGGTAGCGGGATTAACGTGTTTTGGTATAGGAAAAAACCATCAGGTATCTTGGCACCAGGGGTGTACAGAGTCCAGTTGGGTGGGAGGCCAGACATTATTCTGTCAAGGATTTGTTGGCCGCGGCATGTGTGGGCAATAGGCGGAATTTTTCAAGATAAGGTAGGATGGAGAACCTACCTGTGCTACCAATGTTGTAACTGTGCTGTTTTAGCAGAGTTATACAGGAAAAAATATTTAGAAGCTAGATAATAATCTTTATTGTGAGATAGTGATTATATAGTTCATGTGAATCAAGGATAACAAGAACATGAGTGGTAATCACATGGCTGGATGAAAGAAGGGGGTGGCTTGATCCTGGTAATGAGTCAAGCGCCAAAACAAAGTATCCAACAGGAAGGATCATCATCTGGGTCATTATTTGTTAGATTAAGCCAAGGCGCCAGCTTAAGCATTTAAAGACTTTTAACTTCTTTGGTATCATTTAAGTCGTAAAATTATGTTTTTTGAACATTAATATAATGCTTATTTTACTGAAGAAAAGTTTAAGGGTGTAAAATATACAAATAATAAAAATAAATCTTATTTATATTAACTGTATTTTTGCTAAAAACCCTTTTTTCTATTTTAATAAGCCAAGAATCAAATATCTGAGTTGCATGGGAGAGTAATAGCAGCCCCAAAGCCATAATTGCTATTACCCTATCTTTGGCTCATATAATTAATTTCTTAGTTTTTTTTAGAAAAAAAAGTTGTTGTATTTAAAAGACTATTTACCCTATGTGAAATATAAGTTTTTGTTATGCGTCCAACTTCATGAACATGTCCTACTAATCCTTTAGTAGTATCAGCTCTCTTTGTTTCTCTGTCATCTGTGCAGAACTTTGCACAATAATTTATTTTGGAGTACTCCTTAACATCCTCAAATGTCAAAGGTGAAACATACAGCACACCATCTTTCATGAAATATGAAAGATTAACATAAAATGCTTTGACTTCAAGCCAGCTTTTTTAGCCTAGATTTTCTATCATAGATGTAAAAAAAGGTTTTTTGGGAAACATCTGAATTATTTACAAGTGACTCATATAAACCCTTTCTTTCTACCTCTCTCTCAAAAACCATTTTGAGATCATTTATATTTTTTATATACATCTCATTTTCCTTTTGTTTAAATATTTTAGATAATACACCAAAATGACCATCAACAATACTTTTGCCATGACACTCAACAAATCTATTAAACTTAATTGTTCCTTTTATATTTTTAGGTACCTCTTTAAAAAGATAATATAAGAATTCATAAGATCTGAAATGATTACCATTATCAGTCCAAACTTTAATATTTTTAATATTCTTAAACTTATTATTTTTAAGCAGACTTATCAAACACTGACCTGAAAACAAAGAGTCATGAGAAGAAATTTCAGATAAAAAGTCATGATACTCATACTTAATTTTCTCATTTTCTTTAAAAGCAATTGTAAATACTAATAAAGAAATATGTATTTTCTCATAAAAACAATTATTTGTCTCTATAGAACCCCCACCTATTTTAAAGTTTTCTTTATAGTCTATTACTATAACACATGAATTATTATCAAGATTATTTATATCACTAATATATTCTTTATTTTGATGCTTATAAAACTTTTTATGTAGGTCAATAGATTCCAAATTTTTTTTTAATAGATTTAGGCAATGGCAACTTCTTTATACTCAAATCCTTTTTCTTCATTTCTAATGATTTTTTTAAGTTGCAAATGTTACACATATCAGTTTGCTTTTTGCTTTTAATTATATTATTAGGAATAAGCTTATAGAAAGTGGAAAGTGAAATAGAAATATTGTTTTTTATTTTCATATCTTCATAAATTTCTTTTTTGTTTTCAATAAGGAGTATTTTATTTTAGTTGAGTATTCACTCAATTCTTTTTGTAATTCTTCATAAATCAATCCAGGGGATTTTTTTAGTGAATTGGCTGGTTGGAAATGAATTTTTTAATATGTGTTTTAAAATATTTTTTATGTTTTCTTTCTTTACTTAATCATTTTTTCCTTTTTTATTTTTTGAATTTAATGATGCTTTTTTAGCATTTTTTATTTTTTTAGAATATGAATACTCATTTTTTGTCATTTTAAATCCACGATCCCAAAGCTCTTTCAGACTGTAGCTTGATGTAACCAATGCTCTTAGGGAAGGAAGGTGTTTGGCAGGGGACTCTGACATCAATTCCTTTAGGTTGTTAAGGAAATCATCTGTCTTAGAATTTTGTATGACAGGTAAGAAGGTACTTTTTCCAAACTCTGTTTTTAATAAGAAATGCTCAACAAAGCTGTTAAGATCACTGCCAGCAGTAAAAAGGAATGCTTGTTTAAGCATAGAGATTCTTTCTCTCTTAGTAGAAGCCCCCAGTGAGAAAAAGGGTGTCATCTGAGGTGCAAACTTGATAGGTTCCATAATGATAGTGGTTGGGTTCCTTGGCTTGGTTCAGGCAGTTCTTGATTGGAAATAGATGTGCAGTTATCAGAGAGGAGTAAAGGTGTGGATTGTAAAGTAAATTTCTGTAAAGTTGAGCTGTTTAAATACCATGTTAGCTGAGCTTTCGCACTACAGGCATAAATACCCAGCTGACCCCCAACTGATCTCCTTAATTTATCAATATCACCCCTGAAGTCTGATATCATTGTTTATTTACCCCTTTTTATCTTCTGGTTAACTGATGATATCTCGGCAAATAGTACTTCAATCTCACTCAAACTAGTATCGTTAGAAAGCCCTTAATCTCAGCTTTTGGAATTGTGCTGCAACTCTATATTTCAATACTGATTTAGTATCTTGAAGCGGCTTTGAATGTAAGCTTATAGAATTATTATTTGAAATAAAATATGCTAATTAACTCTTAAAGTATGATATTTTAAACAGTAAACTAAATTTAAAGTAGATATTATTATTTAGCTTACTTCTAGTAACCAACTCAAAAACCTTTTGTTTAAATAAACTTAAGTTTATTATAACTTTTAACAGTTCTTAAAAAATGAACTTTATATATCTTAAATCTATCAAAACAAAAATGTTATTTTTAATCACATATAAATATTTGCTTGTATAATTAAAGTTGTATCTTATTTTTATAGATACAATGACTAAGATCATTTTTTATTTAGTTTAAATAAATTTCAACCTTTATAAAATTTAATTAAATAAAGCAAGATTTTGATACATTCTTTTTTATGTTTGAATTTTTTATACATATTATCTCTAGCATACAGTATAAAAATATAATTTTATTAAATAGTTGTATAAAGATATTTTATTAATATTAAATACTTAAGAATTTGAAAAGAAAAACTTTTACTCTCTTATAAGTTCTTATTATATATTTTTATAAAATCTAACTTAAGAATAAATTACTTATGCTAAATGAGATCACTGAAATTTCAATAAAAGTTTAGTTTTAGTTTTTTTAAATTTTTACTAGATTTTTTATAAAACAAATCCAAAATTATTTAATATTTATTTATTAAATATGCAAAAAAGCTGTCTGCCCTCTTTTTAAAAAGAGGGATTCAAAAATTATTATATTTTAAATTAAATATTTTTAAAAAAGCTAAGATTTTAGGCAACAATTTAATTCCCAACAAAAAGCATTGTACCAGTTTTATTGTATTTTTATGTTTCTCTTTGTAGAATGATGTCATTTTTTACTAATCAGCTTTCAAGAAATAATTGTATATGAAATAAGATGGTTACTAGCTTTTAATACAGTTTAATTTAGCTGTAGGTAGAAAATGATTAATTTAATATAGGTTTTTATATTATAAGGATTGAATAAGATTTATTTTGATAAAATTGTTATAATTATTTAAATTTATTGATAAGAAAATTAAAACAAAATTTTAAAGTGTTAAGTAGCACAGTTAATAGGAAACAGATTAATCTAACAAATAATGACCCATCTGTTCATGTTGTTGGGTTTGGTAATTTGAGTTGACTTCCTAGTCTGGCTTTGGGTGACCAGATAATTGGATTGCGGGTCACAAACCTGCTTGGTTGGAACCTTGCTGGCAGGTCAAACCTGTGGTTTTGACACTATGATAAAAACCCTAATATACCCTCTTCAACAGAGGCCCTTCCTGCACAAATTTTCAGCAAACTGGGGGTTTGTTGGCAACCTCCAGAATTAACTCATACCAAATGAAACATCCTCCATGCCGACAATTTCAAAAGTTGTTTTTGCTTTATCTTTTATAATTTCAGTTAAAAGCTCAAAATAAAAATCAAACATTGCTTCTATTATCAGTGTTAATTATTTAATCAAGAAAAAAGTCTTAAATATTGAAAATAAGAAAATATTTTTGAGAATTGTTGACATGGAGGATGTTCCATTCTGTATGAGTTAATTCTGGAGGTTGCTGGTTTGTCTATATAACAGTGTTAGGCTTAGTTAATCAAGTTGTATCCCACACTGATAGCTGGCGTCTCTGGGCAACTGCAGTCAACTATCTGGTCAGGATAGCCCCAATTGCATCCATGGCCTTTCAAGCCTGGCCTGCTGCTCCTGTAGGAGTGCAACCAGAAAGCAACATGGGCCATGCCAAGGTTTAAAAAATTTAAAAGTGAACTTAAAGTGAATCAGATAGATATGGCTATATAAAAGTAAAATGACAAATATTTGAAGAGAAAAACAACAAAATTAAACAGTTGGGAAGGCCTACTTGGGATTCCAGATCGAGATTACTTTTCAGAGGTGGGCTTTATTTATAGTGTAAAAACAGCTTCAGAACAGGTGAATAGGATGGTGTAGAATAGACTGTGAAACACATACTGTGCTTAAAAAATGATAGAGTCAAGGTTGGGGAAGGATAAGCATCTGTTGTTTGAGAAGCGGCATAGCTCTGCCTCAAAGCATGAGTGAGAATTGGGAGAAATAGCAATCAGTTGATTACGCAAGCCAGAAAGCAAAAGATTTGCTTCAAGGAGCAAAAACAAAGCGCAGAAATGGCAAAATTCAAAGATAAGCACTTAGCTTTAAACTGCTTAAGTTTTCTTCAGGAAAAATTATTAAGTTCAAAAAATATTAAAAGCTTTGGACTGCCTGCTCTTTGGGGCAGGGCATTGTAAGCTGCTGCTATTTAACAATTAAATACAACTACCAGCCAGCCTAACTGTGTCAATGGTTCTTCTTTATACACCCAAACCTGACTGGTGTCCTGCTCCTGTCCTTCCAACAGAAACACTGTTTTCCCAGCTCTTTGGTATTTTCAATATCAATCTCATCAGTTCAGTGGACTTAATTATACCTTTTGATGGCCCTTGGTCTTTATTGAGACACACTCTCTCTTATGTTATCAAGTTAGTGCTGATCCTGTGGTGGGCCCTGTTCAAAAGCCCACCATCCCAATCCTCCCCACAAGCTGTTCCACAGGACCTGATATCCTGACAGTTTAGCCCACCTGCAACCCTGTTCCCCAAACAAGGATTTCATTTATGAAACAAGTTGATAGAAGACCTCATGAAGTTTTTCAATGCTACCCAAAGGTTTGCGACTGCCTGCAATCCTGCTGGAATGGGCTGGCTAAAAGGGTTAATAAAACTTTGGTTGGAACCTTGAATAATTGCACCAAGTGCCAACCATTCTTGTGAGAAGACAACCTGCCTGCTGCACTATGGAATTACCACACCAAAGTAATGCTGTAACAAAAGTCACTCCATTCGAAGTTGTTTACTGTGTTAGTCCACCCTCTGTCAGAAAGGCTCTACTGCCCAATTACTTGACTACACTTGACCATGAGGATGACATCTGAGCCAAAGCAAGATCAAATATAGCTGCCAGACCCTCAAGGTCAAAAGGCCCTGGGAGAAAATCACACATCAACTTTTCATATTTGAGATTGGTTGACAGGTTCTTAAGATGAAGACTGAGCTTGACAACTCATGTTCCACCAGGTATGAGACTGAAAGGTCAGGCTCTTACCAGATTTAATGTGTAGGAACCAACTTCAGCTACTGCATTGAGGATAGTGAAGGAGTGTGATTTCCATAGCCAGTGAATGGGAGCCACCTTAAACTTGACTATGCCTGGTTTAATGGGGAAGTGTGATAGTGTTACTTTTTGAATTCATCTATTCAAACAAATCGGTTAGTGCTGCTGGTTAGCTTTAAAAGTGAATTCAGTTCACTCATATAACTGTTCTTTACCTGTTTACTTTTGTTTTTGGTCTTCTTGTAGCTGAAAGCTACACTACACAACATAATTGAGCCAACTGAGAGTTGATTTTGGTTTAAAAGTTGATCCCTGGATAGGGTCAAACTTAAAAAACTTAAATCAAGATCCATAAGAAAATGAGAAAACTTGAGCTTCAAGTGCCCAGTTGTAAAGATATTTACATATATATATATTCAGCCTACAGGAGAACTAGTACAGTCAAGTCATCAGTAACATTGATGCCTGTCAGACAGAACCCAAGACAATAACAGCTAAAGAAACTAAAACTAGGATCAAAAACAAGTTACAGGATAAAGAGTATTATTATGAATAATCTAAAGTTCACTGATAAGTGTTATCTTTTATCAGCTATTGGAGCTGATAGTGAGATCGGCACAAAACTATAAAGCCTAAACTCAGCAATGGATAATGCCTAAAACAGCTGATCTCTGGATGGAGATCATAATGGCGTTCATAATGAGACTGAATTATTTGGGGGTCAGCCACAGAACCCTGGCAATGCAATCGATATCTTTTTAAACCAAGTAGTTTACCAAAGTATGCATCAGCCACAGAAACACTACATTTAGCTGATCTAATCACATTTCATAAAAGGTATTCCGCTCCCCTTTAAACTATACTAGCAAGTTAAGCTTTTCAAAATAGTCGTACGATAAGATGCAAGCAACCTGGTCTGTAAAGATTGAAGAGCAACTTCTCAACAATTTTTCAACTCAACTGTGGATTCCTCTTAACTTCCGTTTCTTATTGAATGGGTTTGTTGCTCAGTTTTGCCACTTTTATTACAGAGTCATGGGGGCATACTCTGCTCCTGAAGAAAGAATCGCTAGGTAAATTTTTCACTTTGATTTGTCATCACCAACTTGTATAGTTGGATAGACCTTTTGTTTTGGTCTTACAAAGCCAAATAAACCCCTTGATATATGGTTATTAGAACCTATATTTTTGCTCTGCGTTATACCCGCACTTTATTTAAGAAAGCCAAAATACAAACTAACGCTCCTTTTAGCTATATTTCACAGTTGAACTTGAATGAACAGAAAGTGGCTATTGTTACAGGTACGCATAAATTGGAGTTTGGTTAGTCGCCAATACTTAAATTTGATTACTTTCTTTAGGTGCAAATACTGGTATTGGGTTTGAAACAGCAAGGGCACTTGGAAAGGCTGGATATCGAGTTATATTGGGTAAACTATCATAAATTACAATATTGATTTTATCAAGCTTGTCGGAGCCAAATGAAAGCCGAAAAGGCAATAGGTGAAATTTTAAAAGATTATCCTACCAGTAACCTAAAGTTCATGGAATTGGATCTTGCTTCTTTTAATTCCGTGAGAAGATTTGCTGAAAAGTTTAATGAGCAAGAAACACAATTAGATCTTTTGATTAACAATGCTGGAATCATGATTCTGCCTACCTATCAAGAGACTGAAGATGGGAATGAGATGCAATACCAGGTCAACTACCTATCAACCTTCCTTCTTACACGCCTCCTCATCAGTAAACTTAAGGCAGCAAAGCAGAGCAAAATCATCAACCTGTCTTCATTAGCCCACTACAACGCAGGCGAGTGTGATTTTTCAACAGTTAACAACAAAGAATCTTATTGTCCAAACACCAGCTATTGCCTTTCAAAAGCAGCCTTGATAATGATGACATACTCACTGAATAAAAAACTGGCTGACTCGGATATCAAAGGTAATGCAAATGTATTTTGTGTCTAAAAGCCCTAGCTTATGCCGTACATCCCGGAATAGTACATACTGAACTCTTACGCTACCGCAGTGTTTTGTATTTCTTCTCAAATATAGTTGGAAAATATATGATCAAATCAGCCTTGGAGGGTGCCCTCACTGTGATTCGTTTGTCACTTGTTTCAGAGGAAGGTTCTCAAGACATTGCTGATCCAAGTATCTACTACACAGATGATTTACCAATGCAACCTCTTGTTTGGACAAGAGATCAGGCCAACCAAGAATCCCTTTGGAGAGAAACTTCCAAGGCCCTCTGCCTTGATGAATCCTTAAGCAGTTAGTTATACTTCTGTCCCTGGTATATAGTAAATACAAATTATGATTTTGCTGCAAACAATTCTTTAGATAAGCTTTACTTTCAATTTCACAGAAGACGATCAAGAAATATTAAATCCCCCTAAAATTTAAAATTCACTGGAAACTTTGTTTAAAGCCAAGCAATCTACTTTGAATAATTTTAAATTCACATTGAGGTTCAACTTTCAGTGCAACAGACACAAGGCATTTTAAATCAATCTATCTGTAATTGTGTACTTTTAAAAGCTTAAATCCCAATAAAAGTTCTACCTAGTATAATTCAGGTAGCTCAGATTTCAATCTGTATGCTTCTGTATAGAGCTATCATTGGTCAATTACGATACACAAAGCAAAATATCTTTACTTGAGCAATCTGCTATACATTAAATACAAGATAAGAGCAATATTGACTTTAAAAACTTCTAATAGATTGCAAGCCAGTTGCTATCCTGATAGCAAGGTTAGGATTTAAAATATGAGTAAGTGTTTACATATAAGAAGTATCTTCTATCTGACATGCTATCAAATAGCTTAATTTTTTGGTCCAAATTATTATTCAGCATAGAAAACTTTACACTTTGACTCTAAAATCACACCGATTTTGCTTGCATTGGAGCCCCTTCAATCAATAAATAGGTAATTTCAGACCCATGATGAGCATCTAAACCAATTATACACCATTGTGGAGAATGCCAAACTCTGCTTCACCCTAGCTACTAATATACAATAAAGAGGAAGATCCAAATGTATTATTTAAATATATCATATGTGAACCAATCCTTTTAAAAACTACTGGGCTGAAATAAGAAAATCATTTGAAAATCAAAGTTACAATTTTCAAAGAAAGATTGACTGTAATTCTTGGACAAAAGTGAATCTCAGTGACCCAGTTGAGCCCGCTCTACTTCAAAGGATAATTTTAATTAATTCACCAAAAATATACTATCAGTCTTACAATCTTTATTATTTCTTTAAAGAGCCAATAAGATAACTCTTGGTTAACCCATAAAAACTATATCTTCTTTAGAGAAAAACACAGAATGCCAATTTCATAAATAAGGTGAAATATCTTAATTTATAATCCAGAAATAATTATAACGACTGATCCAAAGATATCTCAATTAGTTTACCTTTTTGAGCAGCTTGTATAACTTTCCATCATTAATCCCAATAGGATCAATTCCAAAAAGCACATATGGCACTTTCATATCAATTTTATATTTCTGCTTTTGATTAGGAAGTCCTATTGATATCTGGTTTGACCAATGATTACAGTAGCTTCCAAGCTGTGGAGCTAAGCAAAAACTCATATGAAAATGGAAAACTCATCTGAAAGTGAAATGAACTCAGATGCAGAGAAATTAAGAGCCAATAAATTCACATTGATTAACAATAGATTTAATTCCACTTCTATTTTGTTTTCATCTGAGTTGAGCTTTCTTTAAGACAATTTTTTTATCTGAGCTTCTGCTTACAGTTGAGTTGGTTTTTCTTTGCGCTATAGCTTTAAAAACTACTGTACAAGATAAAGGTACTAAAACAA
Organism: Entomophthora muscae; assembly: GCA_014839935.2. NCBI lineage: Eukaryota > Fungi > Entomophthoromycota > Entomophthoromycetes > Entomophthorales > Entomophthoraceae > Entomophthora > Entomophthora muscae. The sequence continues at coordinate 114,416 of QTSX02002336.1, read as the reverse complement.
GATCAAATCAGCCAAGGAAAATAAAACTTTTGGTGTAAATTATTGTTGAAACTGCAGGCTCAACCCTCCAGCAAGGTTCCAACCAAGCGGGTTTGTGACCCGCAATCCAATTATCTGGTCACTCAAAGCCAGACTAGGAAGTCAACTCAAATTACCAAATCTAACAACATGAACAGATGATGATCCTTTATGGTGGATACCTCAATTTGGCGCTTGACTCATTACCAGGATCAAGCCACCCCCTTCTTTCATCCAGCCCTGTGATTACCACTCATGTTCTTGTTATCCTTGATTCACATGAACTATATAATCACTATCTCACAATAAATATTATTATCTATCTTCTAAATATTTTCCCTGTGTAACACTGCTAAAACAGCAAAGTTACAACATTGGTAGCACAGGTAGGTTCTCCATCCTACCTTATCTTGAAAAAATCCGCCTGTTGCCTGCACACGCCGCGACCAACAAATCCTTGACAGAATTATGTCTGGCCTCCTGCCCAACTGGACTCTGTACACCCCTGGTGCCAAGATACCTGATGGTTTTGTCCTATACCAAAACACAGTAATCCTGCTATCTGCCTTCAACGCCATGTCTGCACAAGGTTTCTTTTAGGCACCCTCCTCAATGCTGTGGCCAGCCAACAAAACCACCATGCTTGCCTACGTAGCTCAAAGACTACGGAACGCTGCCTTGGAACCTTTTGCCAGGGCCAACAACAACAACACCACCACATGGATCCAGTCCGCCCAGAGCAAGTTGGCTCAGATGGAGTGTCCACAGCGGTTTTGGATCACAGAAATCTCCATCTGCCTGACCCATGACGCTGGTACCTGGTGTGACAAGTGGCACAAGGAACACACCAACAAGAACTGGGATACCTTCAAGCAAGACTTCTTGGCAAGATTTGTGCTTAAAGATACAGCGCTCATGATCATATGCCAAGTAAAGAACCTGACCCAGACAGGCACTGTGAAGGAACTCACCCGCGCCTATGAGGAACTCCAACTTTGTGCATCATCTGACATGGCCTTTGACACCCCAGCCACACACCTCATGTACTATGACACCCTCAAGTTACATGTGATGAGGCATGTGAAACTGGACCAGGTGACCAACCTGCAAAGCCTGTACTGTGAAGCAGAAAAAGTGGAGCAAACATCCAACGCCCTTCATAAGGCACAAACTGGGAAACAAGAAAGACCCAAAGACTCCCACACAGGTGGGCGCTCCATTTGACCACACCCTGGAAATAACAGGAATAACACCAACCATAAACCCACAAGCTCAAACAGACATGGGAATAGAAACAATGACCAGTCAAATTGTACCCATTTCTGTATCACTGCCACACAAGGCAATCAAGAAAAGGGAAAAGCCCATAGAGAGCATTAAGTGAGCCAAGCTCTCCCCACACAACTCCTGACTCGCCCAATGATGAATACCAACCCAAGGACGTGGACCAATGCCCAATGATCCAGGTGCCCTCAGAAGACCTGGTACTGTACACCATCACCAGATATCCCAATACTGATGTCCTATCTTTTCTGTTTTTGCAGTTACACAGGCTCAGCACTCCTGTATTTGGTGCAGATTGAGCCCGAGTCAACAGTAGCTTTGTGGATAAGTTCAAGCTGGCCACTAATCCTTTGTGGATTAAAAATGTGGTCCTGGCTGACAAACACCACATTGCTGTGACAAGGGAAGCTGCCCCCTTCTCTGTCATGCTTGAGAACCTACACTCCATTATCTGAGGTCCCGTCATTGACTTTCCCAAGTTTGACATTGTACTGGGACTAGACTGGTTACAAAAGAACAATCCTCACGTAGGCTGGGCAACCTCTGTGTTGATCATCAAATGTGAAGGTGTCAACCACCAGATCTATACCAACTCCCTGGACCAACTGCTACACAACCACGTCTTTGTACGTATCACAGAGAACCAGGACAAAAAGGAAAGCCTAAAGGCAATTGACTGGGACTCCTGCCAGTATGAGATCATACACTTCAAGGATCACCAGGATACCTCCACGCCTCAGGACCGCAAAATTGTGGCCTGCCATCCAGAAATCTTCAAGGAAGCACTGCCGGGGCTGCCCCATGAAAAGCACATTCAGCACTCCATCCAACTCAAGGGGGCTGTACACAAGGCGCGCCCTATCTACAGGCTGACCCCAAATGAAGACAACGCCTTATGCGCCTACCTCAAGGAGGCGTTGGAAAAAAGGACTTATCCGCCTCTCACAGTCTCCCTTTGGGGCTGCTGTATTCTTTGTGGCTATAAAAGGACGGTACCTTACGTCTGGTCACAGACTATTGAGCCCTAAAAAAGTTACCATTAAGAATTTTTACCCGCTACTGCTGATTGACGACCTCTTCAATGCCTTGGGAGAAGCCACAGTCTTCTCCAAGATTGATCTAAATGCAGGCTACAATCAGAATTGTATTAAAGAGGAAGACATCCCCAAGACAGCCTTCTGCACTAAGTACAGCTCTTAAAAATGTGTGGTGCTCAACTTTGGCATGACCAATGCCCTGTCCACCTTTGTAACCTTCATTAATGAAGTATTTGCGCCCCACATAGGCAAACACGCCCTAGTGTATCTAGACAACATCATTGTCTACAGCCCCTTGGTGAAACAACACCGCCAGGACCTAGAGGCAGTCTTTTCTACCCTGGCGCAACACAAAATGCTGGCCAAACCCTCCAAGTGCCAGTTCTTCCATGAGCAACTACCCTTCTTGGAACACATTGTCTCAAAGGACGGCATTAAACCCAACAGTCAGAAGATACAGGCCATCTGCAAGATGCCACCCCCAAGGATAAGTCAGAACTCTGCACCTTCTTGGGAATGATGGCCTATGTACGATGCTTCATACCCAACTGTGGTGTTTTGACTGCCCCCTTATCCGCCATAACAGGCGCCAAGTCCAAGTTTGTGTGGACCTCCAACACGGCCTCTGTTTTAGACGCCTCAAGGAGAAGCTCACAACAGCTCTCATCCTACAATACCCCAAACATGACAGGGAATACCAAATGGAAACTGACACCTCAGATGCATCCATTGGGAGAGTACTACAAATAAAAAATAATGACAGTGACTTCCTTCCTGTAGCTTATGAATTGTAGAATTAACAGAAAGTGAGTATCAATACCCTATCCACAATAAAGAACTGTTGGCTTTTGTACACTGCCTAGCCAAATGGCGTTGTTACCTGGAACGCCAGGAAGAATTCACAGTGTTAACTGATCACAAGTCACTCATATATTTCAAAACCCAAGCAATTTATCTTGCCGCCAAGCTTGCTGGATGGAGCTCTTGGAGAGATTCAATATGCTCATACAGTACAAGCCTGGGGCTGAGCTTGCCATGGCAGACACCCTGTCCTGCCTGTATGTCTGTGCTTCAAGAGGAGAGGATGGGCTTGACCCAGACTGGCCTCTCTTAGTGCTACAAACAAAGGACAAAGGGTTTCCCCCTGGCACCACCGACATAACAAAAGAAACTGTCATCAAGAATGAACACCTCTTTGCTGACGTATACAGGACTCTTCACAGAAAAATGACTGGCAGCATGACCATTCCCTACATCCCCACACATCAGCAAGTTGACACCATCCTACGCTATCACAGAGACCTTGGACATACCAAGAGCCAAAACCTATATGAGTTTATAAAACATAAGGCCTGGTGGCCAACTTTATACCACAATGTCCAGGAAGTTCTAGACCAATGTGAGGTGTGCAAAACGTTTGCCAAAAGTAAAACCCCGCCAAAGTCAATATTTTCCATTCACACACAACTATCTTTCAAAGTATGGGCTCTTGAAATTGTTGGTTCCATGCCAGGAAAACACAACAGCAAGAAATACATCATCACCTCCATTGACTTTGCAACAAGATGGCCAGTAGCCCAAGCAGTGAAGGGACACACTAGCAATGCCGTACAACAATTTATTGGCAAGGAGATAATCAGCAAGTTTGGAAAGCCAGAACTCCTGATAACCAATGGAGGCAAAGAGTTGATCTCCAAAAACACCAATGTATACCTTGCTAAAAATGGGTTCAAACACACTGTAACAACACCATACCATCCACAGGCCAATGGACGCGTAGAGCAGCTTAATGGTAGCCTTGTGCAAGCCTTAGCCAAACTCACCACCGGGAGACCTGAAGACTGGTATAAGCAGCTACCAACTGCACTACTTGTGTATCAAACCCAAGTGAACAGATCCACTGGAAAAAGCCCGTTTGAACTGGTATACAGCACACAGCCAAATATCATTAAAGCATTGATAGGGCCTAAACTGGAAATTCCAAGTGAAGTCCCTCCACGCTCAGACCCTCAAGTGATAGAGGCTAACAGCAAGCAAACAGAAAAAGAAAATGAGCGTCTGCAAAAAACTTTTGTCCCCATCTGAGATAGACATGAATTTGGGGACAAAGTTTGGGTCATGAACGTTGATAAAAGCATACTACAACCCAAGAAAGTGGGACCAGCAATCATCCTGAAGGTAAACAACAATAAAACTTACCTTGTGCAAGGGCTTGGAAAACATAAGCAAGACAAGACCCTACACCATGATTGCCTATGGCCCTGCAAAGCAAGACAGAAACAATGAGATACCGCCCTGCCCACCACAGAACAGCAACTAGTGCAATACGGCGCCTGGGCTCCTGACAACCTCCCTGACAACCTGCTCCCAGAGGAGGCCGACCTTCAGTTGGGGGGGGGTCAAAACCGCAGGCTCAACCTGCCAGCAAGGTTCCAACCAAGCAGGTTTGTGACCTGCAATCCAATTATCCGGTCACTCAAAGCCAGACTAGGAAGTCAACTTGAATTACCAAATCTAACAACATGAACAGATGATGATTCTTTATGGTGGACACCTCAATTTGGCGCTTGACTCATTATCAGGATCAAGCCACCCCCTTCTTTCATCCAGCTGTGTGATCACTAATCTTGTTCATGTTATCCTTGATTCACATGAACTATATAATCACTATCTCACAATAAAGATTATTATCTATCTTCTAAATATTTTCCCCGTATAACTCTGCTAAAACAGCACAGATACAACATTATACACACCAATGAAACAGTATCTATGATAAATTAACTAGAATAAAAAAGCCTAATGTAGATTTAGAACCTGTGGGGCAAAATATGGGATAGTCCACTCCTACACCCAAAATTTGAATCATATCTGTGGTTTGGTTTTCAAAAATTAAATCAACTCATTTGTACTTTAGTTTTAAAAGCTATGGTCCAAACAAAATTAACTCAGATTTAGACTAAATGAACTCAGATTTAAGCAAACTCTAGGTCAGGCAAGTTTCAGATAGCAAATAACTTAAGTATTTTTGGTGAACTGACAAAAGGTCAAACAAGAATGGTATTGTAATCACTAAAAACAAAAACTATATCAAACATCAAACAACACAGTTTAAAATACAAACAAAATGGCTTGGTACAGCAAATGAAATAGAGTGGTTTTGTTCCGGAACATATTATAATCCCACCAGGATTCATATGAGGCACCAACAAAAAGCTAAAATGAAGCAAAAATAGAGCAACCTAAAAGCAAGATTTCACAAACACAAAACAAAAAGAAGCCATGCAAGATGTAAAGTATGTGTATCCTAAAATAGAAAAAAACATTTTAATAGCCAATCAACAGCTATCAAATATGAGGACATGGACATGTTATTGATTTTCAAGGCTCTTTATTTGTGTAAAATGGGCTTAGAAACAATCCAAATATGGACTCATGATTGCAATAAAAATCAGACCATAAAATTTAAACTTCTTCCTTTAGAGATTTTGATTGCTTTTGTTTTATAATGTTTTTTAACAATAAAATTTTTGACAGCCTCAGCAAACAAGGCAGCAAACAAGGCAGCAGCCAAGACAGCTTCAGCATAGTTTATTCCAGTATGAAGAGGTCCCATTTACACCCAGATTGTTGATGTGGGTAACAAGGAAGCCAACCTGTACCTGACTCCCAACCCATAAGGGTTTGACTTGGTTGACAGTCATCAAGAGTCCATCTCTGTAAAAGCCCCCTTTCCCAACCCCACACCTGGCACCAGTCAACCATCCAATAAGAATGAAAACCCTGTTTGGAACAACTGACCACAGATAGCCAGCTTTCTTCCCCTTCAACCAACCAGGCTACAGCGCCTGTGGCACAGTGCCCCCAAGCACCAAATAGTTGCCTCATAAATCCTTCAGGAAAGTTTGGTACTCAACCAGCCTGGCCTGGGAACAAATTGCCAACCAATTGTAATTTACCTGAGCTACAATCATGCAGGAATTCCACAGCTTAATGAATAAGGGGAACATGATTGGTACTGCCAAGAAGCAGAGAAAGGCAATAAATATAGGTCAGTAAGTGTATCCTATTGTGCTTGGTCTCCTGCAGTGAGACCCTAAGCTTCCTCTGACCCAAGTCTGGAACAGGCTTTCACATCATGGCATATGGGATTTGGAGTGTATGATAAAGCTCTGGATGTATGAAAAAGTGGCCTTGGTCTTGGTTTTGACTAATTTTGGTGGTGACCAATGAGATAGTAGTGAGTATTTCCCATATGAACCTGCCATATAATCCACTCTTGTCTCATGCCTGAAAAGTTTTCTGATTATGTCATGTTCCTCTCCTATTACAAATTTTACATCGCTTTTGACAATTTTGGGGAACAGGGAAAATTAAGTAAAACCAATGGAAGAAAGAAGGTCAAGAAGGGGGCTTTCATGGGTGCATCCTGGATGTTGCATCCAAGAGATCTGTCTATTATCAGAGAACCCCTGATTATGCCAATGTTTACAAGTATAAACAGATTCTTGGGGGATTACTTGGCTCATAGGACAGCTTAAATCCCATCTATCAGGCTTTCTTGAGCATCCAAATGAAAAAAATGCCAATATCATTGAATAATGAGGACATCAGATCTAATTTTATCTAACTGGTAATTTAGACATCCATCTTGGTAATGTGATGGTCTACAATATCAGGAATATTGTCTGGAAGCAATGACCCCAGTACTTTAATTATATATCTCTTGGCGTCTAATAGATGCTTTTTTCTTTGATAAGAAGATGGTGCCTGACTTGTTTATCCATCTTGTTTTTCATGTGAAAATGTTAAGTCAATCACTTAAAGAAAGGAACTTGCCACCTCAGATCACAGCTGTCTATCAGCCAATTGAACCAATATCAGACAAGTAATATAATGAGCTATATCTATTGTCCTTACCAGTGGAATCCACCCAGTTTATCCCCTGCCACCACCAACCCCTTAGTTCACCCCTCTTACTCAATCCCAGGCTCAGACCTCCCAAGACAGCACCACCTATACTCATTATTTCCTGCATTATTCTGCCTCATAGACATCCTTCTTCCTTTCCCAAAAAACTCTCTACTTTTGCAACTGAGATTATTCCCTTGTCCACCAACGTATAGTGCAATACACAGGGGGCACTTGAAGGGCTGCCCCAGGAAGTGACTAACAGCATGGATTATTCTGAACACAATGTCAGATTGCAAGCACTATCTCCTAAATGGGAGCGTTTGTCAGGGAACCATCCCTGGGCAAGAGGCCTGTCATTTTCTGGGATTGGACAGTCCACAGGCTGTTCAGGAGGAGCACACCAGAGGATTGATGCTAACTTAATTAGGTATGCCATAGATTTGCCTACCCAGGAATATGGACCAGCAACCAGGAATATAGTGTCAATCACCCCAGTGATGATGATGTACACTATCTCAAATAGCTTATTGGTGTGGTCTAAGAAGAGTTTGGCTGCAGAAACAGGCGTTGGGCTGGGGATTACAGGCAGCTCCATGTCCAGTTGGTAGGAAGAGATGAGGTTGTATTTATCTTTAAACAGTCTGGGCTCAATAGGTACCAAGTGCCCTTCCTGTTGTATCTGGTCAGCTCTTTAGATCAGGCCATGGTTTCCTGCGCTAATATCTTGTCAGAGGGTAATATCTATACTTGGGTTTTAAGGGGTATTCTGTAAAATAAACAGGACCAAAAAGAGCACCTGTAAGACAATAATTAGCTGGCAGGGCTGCAGGAGGATCAGAAAATTTTGGACTTAACTGGTAGACAAAGGGATAAAATAGGGTAATAGTTGAAAAAACCAATATCTCATAACCTTTATTTAAAAATGTCAATGGTGATTGATCTTGGCCTGGAAGGTACTTATACTGCTCTGTCAGGCCTCATTTTCTGGTTCGGTTTCTTGGGCTCAGGCAGGCTGGTGTTGGGAATCTTAGAGTGGCAGGGTGGCATCAGGCACAGGCTGGTTGCCATTGGCTATTTCTGAAAAATAGTGTCAGGGATTCAGTCTTGGGCAGCAGGCAGGTCGTTTTCAGGGGTAACTTGGGCCGGGTTTTTTGCAGGCAATGTCCACCACAAGAGGGGGGCTAACTTTAAAAGGTAGGAGGTGGACTTTCTCACCCAGGACCCCAGGCCAACAGCCGGGATTATAGTGTCAATCACTCCTGTGAGGATGATGTACACAATCCCAAACAGCTTACCAGTGTGGTTGGTTGGGAGGACAGGTGAGGAAGCAGGCATAGTTTTTGGGGTCACAGGTGGTTCCATGGGCAGGTTGTAAGCAGGGAGATAGTTGAATTTCCCTCTGAACAACTTGGGTGTTGAAAATATCCACGGGCCTTGTTGTTTGTATCTAATTGCAGATTGTATGCGGGCCAAAGGATGGAGTTCAAGTATCTTTTCTGGGGTATATTACTTGTATTCAGATTTCAGAGGGTAGTTGGTATAATGAACAGGTCCAAAGGGTACACCAGGTGGACAGAAAACTGCAGGCAGTGGGGCAGGAGGGCCAGGAGATCTTGAACTGAATTGGTAGATAGCAAATACAAAATAAGGCAATAGCTGGGTGAGCCAAAATAACATAACCTTTATTCAAAAATGGCAATAAGTTTGGAGCGCAGGGTCCTTTGGTCTATATAGTACCCCACCTCCAAACTTAACACTTTCCATGGGGGGGTTCATCAGGGCATTGGGAAAGGCAGGCCCAGGGGAACTGGGTGCTTGGGTCCAAAGGCGGAAAAATGGCACCTGGCCCAGGAGTTCTTTCATTGGTCAAGAATCTTGATTTGGCTACCTGATTATCTTGCTTTAGTGTTGTGATCATGGGGACGGGCTGCAGGCCTGTGCTTCTTTCTTGGGTTAGCTCCTGATTGGTTGCTGGTGTAGACTTCAAACTTATGAAGCTAATAGTTGCCAAATCAGTAACTCCATTAGGTGCTGTGATTAGTCTTCCATTTGGTGCAATAATTTCCTTGGTTTAGCTTGTTTCACTGCACGGGCCAACATTCTTGGTATCAGCTTGTGGGGGCTTGATCCCAGAAAGGCGCAGGTGGGTGGTCCTGCAGTCCACAGGCCCAGCAGCCCAGGGGGGGTCCAGGGTTGGGGTTCAATTCCTGCTTCCAGGCCCGGGTTTACAGAGAGGAAGAATTGTCAATCCTGACAAATAGGCCTTCAAACCCTTCTATTTGACAGCTTAGATATTGGCATTAAACAGGTGTTCAGGTTGAGTGCCACTTCCTGGACTTTGGGCAAGTTCAGGGCTATTCCCATTGATAGACTTGCTTATTTTACCAAGAAAACTGCATGTATCAAGTTTTGGTACCTTGGGGAAATTCCCAGCATCTTGCGCTGGTAGTTTGCTTGCAGAACCCTGTGTGATGGTTAATGTAAATTTACTGCCACCCTTGGCATTGGATTGCACTATCTTCCCCAGACTTACTAAGAAAGGCCCAAAAATATCAGCCAAACCCCTTAACTCTTTAGGGGATTTGGCACACACAGTTGATGAGAGATTTGTGCTGGCCTATCCCGCTGATCCATTGCCTTTGGTTGCTCCCTCCTGGGAAGAAACATAGGTTAATTTGGACTACTTGTTGGCCTGGTGTTACCCACTTTTAAAAACTATCAGATCTAGCCAATCAGGTGACGCCACATCAATGCTCAAAAGCCCAAGTGAATTTCAAATGCCTGGGATTCACTCTAGCCAATCAGATAGGACTGTGGAAATTAAGGTGAAACTTTCCAGCCCCCTGGCTCTAATCAGCAAAATTTCTCCCCCAGCCAATTAGATCCAAGCCCTAATGTCATGTGATTCCATCCCCCTGCAACACACTCCTTTTAATACAGCAAGGGGACCTTCAGTACCCTGCTTGTCTATTTTCCAATATTGTTAAAAGTTTGGGAACTTGTTGCACTTTGTTTTAAAATTATAGTTTGGTTGGGACCTCAGATTTGAGTTCCTATCATCTAGAGATTAAAGTGTTAGTTGTTTCATTAAACCTTACCTTGTGTCAACCTGCTTCAAACCTGGCACCTCTTCTGGGACCTTCAGAAGAAGCTTTAGCATATAGTTGTTGCTTCTTTACACTTTAGCTTTCAAAAACAGCTCTCAAACCTAAAATTTTAATCAATTTTTAATATAAAACCTATTTTTATTTTGAATTTTCTTTAATTTCAGTTGTTTTTGAACCTGCTTTTTGTTATCCATCCTCCCAAGCCACCAGAGCTCATTTTCAAGCTCTTCACTCCCCTCTGCTGCTTCCCACTTTGTTTCTTGTTTGTGGGTACTCCTGGTTGCCTCAATTTTATTGTTTGCAGATTTAAAAAGATCACCAATCTTCCCCAAATTTTGTGGAGGTTCCAATCATGATACTCCCTGTCCTGAAATTTGTGGCATTCTCCCTGGCGCCATTTTTACTGCTCTTTTGGTTGATCTCACCGGATTTATGGTCCAAGATCTCCTCTTCTGCTCAGCTTGTGGGTGACAATCCTCTCAGCCTCCTGGATCTCCCCAGTGGTCTTCTATTCTCTGGGGAGGCTGTAGTAAATAGCTTAACCTGCAACAATTTGGACTTGGATGCTGTTGATTACACCTTGTCTGCTCCTGTGAGTGGGGAAATGTCAATGTCCTCCCTCTCCCTCCCGGAGAAGAGCGACTTAATGCCCCTCCAGGCCCCTGTGGTGTCTCCTCCCACTCCCATCTGTACGCTCTGGCTGCTCTCTGGCCTAATGTTGATGGTATTGAACACATACTTTCCCCAGCTGTCCCCAGTGTCCTCTCTGTGGTCCCCCCTTTGAGGGGCCATCCCAGTCCTTCATTGGGCAGCATCCTGGTGCTTTGTTTTGCTGGGATGGGGGCCAAACTTAGTTAGTTTAGCCCCCCTCTCTTACAGTTAAGGGTTCAAATCCTGGCAGGTTGGCAACAAATTTGTCAATTGATAGTGGACTCTTGGGTTCCCAGCCTTTGGATTTGGCAGTCTGAAAAGGGTTTTGTTCAGGGGTTGACTCTGGTTCCATACTTTGGGATTCAAGTGCATCCAAATTGACATTTCTGACAGTATCAGAACCTAAGATGAGGGCCTGTATGGGATTTCCAAGTGAGTAATGTGTATAAGATTTGTTTAACAGAGAGTAACATCTCTTCCCAATAGCATTGGCTCTTTAACCATTTCTAATCTTCTTAACTGCCTTGTGCTCTATATAAATGTGTCCTTTCATGATGATACCAATTTGATCTGAAGCTTGGATATATGGCAACCACTGAGTTCTTTTCTGCTTATAAAGGAGTCCATCCCAAATTTGAGTATCAGATGACATTTTTTTCAGGCAACTTTGGATGGCAGGAAGTTCATTAGTCCATAGTTCAGGATTGCCAATCAAGTCAAATAGTTTATCTTTTTCAGCTGCTAAACAGGTTACAATAGTATGATGATCCACATGGAAGCAGTTTTGCAGGTGAGGGTTGATTTGACCACAATAAAGACTCTATGCTTAAAGTTGAAGAAGTATAGTGGCTTTAGACAGGTAAATGCCTAGTAGGTAGCAGGGGACTACTAGAGGTGGAGAATGTACCAGGCTGGTAGGAAACTAATGGCTACCAGTGCTGGATGATGTCTTAATCTAGTAGATAACATATGGTTACTAGGAAAGGATGAAATTCCAACCCAGCAGGTAACTTATGGCTGCTGGGAAAGGATACTCCCAGTCTAGTAAGTAATTTTTGGCTACTAGAGCTGGAGGGGGTCCCAGTCTAGTAGGTAACAGATGGCTACTAGAACTGGTTAGAGTCCCAACTTGGTAGGTAACTTATGACTACTAGGGAAGGATGATGTCCCAACCTAGTAGGTAACTAATGGCTACTAGGTAATGATAAAGTACCATCCCAGTAGGTAACTGATTGCTACTGGGAAAGGATGGATCTTCAACCTAGTAGGTAATGTGTGGCTACTAAGAAGAAAGTGTGATGAAATCTAGTAGATAACTAAGGACTGATAGGGAAGGGATGAGTAGAGGTAGCTTCACTATCCCTTGGCCATTTGCAGGAGGTCTTTAAGTGGGGAACTTTATCTAACAGATTGGTAAGGTGTCCTCATATGTGTTTTCCTGGAGTCTTTGGAGAGGTACTGAAGCCACCAGAGAGGCATGGATATGCCCAGGGACGTTATCAGAGTAGCTGCTTGTGGAAGCAGCTGCAGAACTTAGTAATAAATTGGTCTCTGAGAAGTAAAGTTGGTTACTTTTCAACTGAAAGCTCAAACTAACCACTTGAGCGAGTAAAAACAATTGCACATAAATGAGTATTGTCTGTGGTTGATGTCCTATAGTGGTGGTCACTTATGAGGGTCCAGTCAAACGCTAATTCACTTATAGACTTATTGCCTGAGTCTGAGGTGTTAGTAATGGGGAAAGCAGTGAAGTACAGAACTTCAATGATTCATAGTGAAGGACTAGTCAAAGGACTGGAAGATCATAGGGAAGGACTAGGTGAAGGACTGGGTTCATAAAGCAGGACTAGCAGAAGAACTGAAAGATGACTGAGAAAGACTAGCAGAGGCAGAAAAAGGAGCAGAAGAAATGAACTTGGACAGTTAAAGATAAGATTGGATGGAAGGAAATAACCAGAGAAAGAATTAAGGAAAAAATAATAAAAATAATTTAAAAAGAAATGATAAAAGATTAAGAAAAATCAATTTAAAGAGATATTAAGAAGAGAAACAAACAGTTGACAGAAAACAAACTGTGAATTTATAAGAAGTTGATTGAGTCAGAAGAAGCCAGAGAAGAAGGAAACAGAACAGAGAAACTCTGAGGGCAAAGTCTGGAGTTTTGCCAAAATCATTAAGAGGAGCAAGAAGCAAGCAGTTTTGAACTGTTGAAAAGGGGAAGAAAACACAGGGAAATGTGGAGAAGTGTTGAAAAAATTAAGGTTCAAAAATCTCTTAAGTAAAACATAGGTGAAAGCGCACAAGTTTGCCCAGAGAAATGTGACAGGAATTAGGGAAGAACTGTTCAAAACGCAGAGCAAGTGTTTATCTGGAGCGAGACAACACTGGGTTTGAACCAGGGTCAAGAGAAAGTCATTTGGGTAAACCTTTTATCAAAAATGCTCAATCTGGACGTGTGATTGGCTACAGGTCAAAGCCTATTTGATCTAGGTTTTTAGTGGTTAAACTTAAGGGTTTAAGACTTAAAAATAAGGGAATGAATAAGGAAAGGCTGGTTTTTAATTGGCTGAAGTAAGTGCCCAAGTTTAATATACTATAAAGAAGGAAAACTAGATAGTTTAAGCCTGATAAGCCCAGAATTCCAAGAAGGAGAAAGGACTGAAACAAGAAGCTATATAAGGGGAAGCAGTCTGAGGCCTATCAAGAGACTGGTCTATACTTAATTGGATTGGAAACAGTGGATCACAAAGGCCACAAAGACAGAGCAGAGAGCTAAGGAGTCCAAGACTAAGGTGCAGGAGCCCAAGACCAAGTACAAGGAGTCCAAGATATTGTTAGAGAACTCCAAGTATTGGCACATATTAATTGTTTTCTCTTACCCCTGGGCCATATACCAGAAGGTTTATAAGGAGATCTTCCTTCTGAAAGCAAATAAAAGACCATTTTGACTCCTGCAGAAACTTCCAAGTAGTGTAAATAGTCCCTATGAGTGAATTTCCTAATATCTTCTACCCTAGCCAAGGGGAGGAAAATCCCTACCGCCAAAGCTTTCAAAGGTTTGCTACTAGGAATAATTCTCAGGAGGAATGGGAAAGGTTGACTAGATACCTTGAAATGACAGATAGAGGGAGGGAATTTATTGGGAATGAATCCAAAAGACTCTTAAAAGATTGGTATAGGCCTACCAAGGATCTAGCCTCAGATAAAGTGAAAGTACATGGAGGGGCTGTTTGCTTAGTAATAGGGAAAGTATTGGAAGAATTTGCTTTAATGCAAGCAAAGTATAAACTTCAAGCTAGCCACATGGCTCTACTAGGGAATGTCAACTCCTTTCAGCTGGTCCATGGCTCTGACCCAGGACACACAATGGGGACTTGTGACCAGGAACCCCACAGAAATTCTTACTGTAGATGCCCTATCAAGGCTATACCATAAATATCTCCTATGCACTGATAGAGACTCCAATTGGTCCATGTTAATAATAGGAAATCTCCAAGAGGGGTTCCCACCTGGCACACCAATGGTCATCCAATAGAAAGTCCTCAATAACTAACACCTGTTCAGAAGCGTATATGGCACACTACACCAAATACTTCCAAGTGGTGATACTGTCAAGGAGCTGGATGTAAAGGTATTCTGGCCACTGCCAACACACTTAACATCCAGACATTGCCTGGTTTGGTGCCAATCCAATATACCATTTGACATACCAAGAAAGGCAACAAACCAATATCACATGACTCATCCAAGTATCCAGTGACTCAAACCCATCCTGCACATGAACTTCTCTATCTTTAATCTGACTATATCCCCGCCACAGCACAAGCTATATAAGTCTAAAATATTATCCAATAAAATATACTTCTCTTCTTTTTAATTCCATATTTGAAGCTTCCCCTAAAGTTGCACCTCATCACTGGTAGCAGCTACAGTTTTTGACCACACCCATGAAAGAAAGAATGACTGAACAGAACCCTCCCCCCTTTGGTCACATACTCAACCAGGCCACATCCCAAGATACCTGGAAAACGTAATTCCGCGCCCACAATATTAAAAAAGATATACCTAGTAGATGCACCGTATTTGAAGGTCTGGTCATGCCCAAAGCATGCACCAAGATTATTCAATACAGTTGCTCTCTTCAACCACAAACAAATTGCACAACTGCCTATCACAGGCAAAGTTACCAACATCAAGTACATTGGTATCAACAAGTTCTTTGGGAAAAACAAGGAAAAAATCATCAACTGGCTAGACTACTCAGCTGCTAAACTTTGCGCCAGCTGCATCCCCCACAAAAAATGGGTCCAGGAAGCCAGCAAGCGCCTGTATGAGGCCTCAGCTAACTGGTTTTCCACTTGGGTTGGCTCAAAAACTGACAAACAGCTTGATAACTAGGAAGTGTTTGAAGCCAATATCACCCACAACTTCCATGTCATCAAATCCCTCCAAGACATTGCAATACAGCTCAGTGATCTTCCTCGGAAGACTACTATCACAGCTTACTGCAATGAATTCAAAGAGATACACTGCAAGATCCAAAACAAAGAACAAGCTGACAATGTGCACACTAGAGCCTCATTCATCAACAGAATAAAACCCTCAGTTGCTGCCCTCATCCGCCCAGAGGTCAACACCTCCATGTCCACACTCATTGCAGAAGCCAAGCACACAGAAAAACGCGCAAACATGGAATATGCTACACAAAACATCAACCACTCCTCAAACGGTAATGAAAGATACAACTCTAATGGCAACAAGCGCCAAAACACCAATTATAGCTACAGCAACTCCAATTGCAACAGTGGCAATTGTAGCAAGAACACAAACTGCTCCTGTCCCAAGAAAGAGGACACCACTGAAGTGAACAATGCTGAAACAGCAACCCACTATGAATATGACCCCACATTATCTGACCTCAAAGGTACTAAAACAGAGGAACAGGGAAAAGAGGATGGGGAACAGGCTTAAGTGCCCCTGTCTCCCCCCAAACTGACAAGAAATAGTACCAAGGCACAAACTTTGCTGCTCGCATCCCACGTGTCCTGCAATCCTCCATTTTTATGAACGTAAAAATTAAAGATCACTCACAACTTCTTATCTACCCATGCACTTATAATGCTCGTACACATAAAATTTTATTTGACTCTGGTGCACAACACACCATGGTTAGCCAACCATTTGTAACCAAATATAAGATACCAGTTGTCAAATCCAACTTCAAGTATGCCAGAATAACAGACAAATCAAAGTTTCTACTTGAAGGCAAAACAACTCTCTTCAGAATTAACCTCCAAGGCATACAAACGTCCATCAAAGGACTTGTCATGAACACCATAAATTACAACATTGTAGCAGGCATGAACTGGTTCACCCAAGTGAACCCCAGCATATGTTGTAAAAGAAAGACCATGACCATCAAATGCAATGGAGTCAATTTCAACGTTCTCAACGAGTCTAAAAATCCCATCCTAAGAGACACAGTATTTGTCCAAGTCATAAATAAGAACAACTTGGAACGTCTAACCAAAGACAGTACTCTCCATATAATGAGGTACACCAAATTTAATAACATACAAACAACCAAAATCTAATGCCCAGAACTTGCAGCACTCCTAAATGAATACGCTTATGTATTTAAGGAAGAGCTCACAGAGCTATCCCCTGAATGGGAGGTCAAACATGGCATTGACCTATGAAAGGCCATGCCCAAATCTGCACCCCTTTAAAGACTCTCCCCCATGAAGACATAAACCCTCAAAACCCATATTGAGGATAACCTAGCTAAAAGATTCATTTGCCCGTCTGAATCCCCATGGGGGCAGCAGTGTTCTTTGTAAAGAAAAAGAAAGGCTCACTCCATCTAGTAACTGACTACATAGCTCTAAATGCAAGCACAGTAAAGAATAAATATCCCCTCCCACTTATAGAAGATCTGTTTGCAAGACTCTCCAGAGCCAAATTTTTCTCCAAAATTGACTTCACCTCAGGTTACAACCAAGTTGAAGCAAAAGAAAAAGACATACCAAAAACTGTGTTCTGTACGCAATTTGGATCTTTTGAATGTAGGGTAATGAACTTTGGGATGACCAATGCTCCCGCAACGTTTATCACTATGATAAACCAAGAACTAAATGGTCTATTAAATACATAATGCTACCTTGACAATATCATCATATTCTCAAAAACCAAGGAGGAACACCTCATGCATATCCATGAGACACTTGATTGACTTGCAAAGCACAAACTCTAGGCAAAGCCTAGCAAGTGTCAATTTATGGAAAATGAACTCTTGTTCTTGAGTCACATTGTCTCTGACAGTGGCATCAAAGCAGACCCAGAAAAAATTTAAGTCATAAATAACATGCAACGCCTGACTTCCATTAAACAAGTTAGATGCTTTCTTGGAATGGTAGCTTACCTAATAAAATATATCAAAGACTGCAGAAAACTAACCGCACCAATTAATGATCTAACCAAAGGTAATGCCAAAAAAAATTCATCTGGACACCAGAATGTGACAAGAATTTACAACTATAAAAACAAGCTATGATCAAAGCACCAATCTTGTAATACCCTAACAATAATGGGTGCTACAAGCCCAAGTCAGATGCCAGCAACACCACCATTGGTGCAGTCCTACGCATTTGCTAGCCAGGGCAGCAAGACTTCCTGTCAGTATGTTACAAAAGTAGAAAGCTATCTAACATTGAGCAGAGGTACCTAATACAAAATAAGGAATTGCTAGCAATATATCACACATGCAAGAAATTGAGATGTTATCTAGAAGGACATTTAAACGTCTGAGTACTAACTGACCATAAATCCTTAATCTATTTCAAAACTCAGAATGCACTTGCACGGCAACAAGCCAAATGGATGTCCCTGCTGGAACAGCTTAATTTGGACATCCAATACAAAGAGGGGGAAGAGCTGGTCACAGCTGATGCTCTCTCTAGACTATGTCAGCCTAGAGAGGATCACCCTGACCACCTAGACCCTGACCGGCCTAACCTGTACAACACTGAGTACAAGACAAAAGGGAAAGGCCCCTCAACACATCAACTGACCCAAAATACATTAGTAAGGAACAAAAAGTATTTCCATGTATCAAATGGTACTGTATACCAAATCATTAATGACAAACATGTCCCGTACATCCCACTTTCACAAAGAGTTGACACAATACTAAGACATCACTGCCTGTTAGTCCATACAAAGACTAACAACCTATATCTTACACTAAAAGAGATAGTATGGTGGCCCAACCTCAAACAAGATATAGTTGATGTTCTAAAGAGGTGCACAGTGTGCGAGAAATACACCAGTACAAAGGCTCTTCAGCCAACAGTCAACCCAGTGCCTGACCCTGAACCATTCAAGGTTTAAGGCTAGACGTAGTGGGCCCCTTCCCAGAAACAAAGACAAACCAACGTTTCTTAATTGTAGCCATCAAATTTGCCACACACTGGCCCATCTGCTTGGCAACAAAGGACCATAAAGCAGAAATAATAAACCAATTCATTAACAAAGCAATTTTAGCCAACTACGGCACTCCAGACTACATTATAACTGATGGAGCAACCGAGTTATCAGCTCACGTAGTAAACAACAATCTAAAATCCAAAAACATTAAGCATTACACAACCTTGCCCTACAGGCCACAGGCCAACGGCAGAGTTGAACGCCTAAACAGCAGCCTTATCAGAGCCCTAGAGGAAATAATGGATGGCAAAGCCAAAGACACATGGCCACTATAAACGAAACATGTATTATTAGCATCTTGGGTACACACTAACCAAGGGACAGGCACTCACCATTTGAACTAACATACAGATACAAACCAGAGATAGTCACCTGAAATAGCCAACTGTATGTGAAGATTCCCCTGGAGAAACCTGTCACAGTAGGTTCCATCATGCCAGGTATTATCTGCTCAAGCAAGAAGGCTCAAAAAGCCAGGAAACCTTTATCAAAATTGACCAAGTTAACGGATTTAAATCAAATGGTCAATTGAAAATGGGTTATGGTTACTCCAGTCTGTCAGCTGAAACCGGTTCCCCCTTTCAAATTGACATTGATAAATTGGCGTAATTTGAGGGTCACCTGATATGAGCTTGTTAATCAGCATTTTTGTCAGAAACTAGTCACACAAGGGTTCTTTGCAACCTGGACCAGATACTTACTTGACAATATGGAAGGAATAGGAGGCTAATACTCAGGTGGTATTGCTTAGTCAAATTTTCTGATATATATTAAATAATTTTCACTGTTTCAACTCTAAGAGTTGAGTCCTCCCAAAATTTTACTCAATAAAAATCATTTATCCCAAGTTCTAATTTACTTTTAAAAATGCATCCTGTGGTTGGGTTGTTACAATATATTCTGTACAATCTGATTCTCAACAGAATCATTTCTGAAAGATGTGGTCCTGCAGTTGGAACTTTGTTGTTGGTGCCGCCCAATGTTAATTTTGCGCCAACCAATTTTGAAGCTCCTCCCCCCATTCTTGAAACTGAAAATTGTGTTGCCTCCCAATGTCCAGAATTTTATTCTGAAGATTTGTTGATGTTGTCTCAGGCCATTTATCTTGGGCTACTTTGGTTAGGATTAATTATTCTGCTGAATCCTGGTATTACAATTGGAAATTTCACAAAAATATATTTGAAGCCATGTTGGTGGTTAATCATTAATTCTATGTGGATTTGGGTGGTAATTCCCCATCACTTAGAAACGGCTTCATACTATCCCGCAATTTCCGTCACATTGCTCAACTCTTCTACGTCTGAGTTTTTGGAAGCAGTTTGTCATGAATTCATGTTTCTTTTCTCCTGCTCCATTGAGATATCTGCGTTTATCATGTTTATTTGCATCAGTTCATTTCTGAGTTTTCAGTTTGGGCTTTTTGTTAATTTGTGGTTTCCATCTCCAGTTGCAGTTGTTGGGACTGGATCTTCTGTTTCCTATTTCTGTCGCTTTATGTCATTTTGGCGTCTGTTTATTTTCCTGCTCCACCCACTGATGAGATTTTGCATGAAGTTTTGTCAGCATTATCATTTTATTCTGGCTCTAGCCTTAGTTACAAATCCCAAGTTTACCATGTGATGACAAAGGTTTCTGAAGATGCCTGTGAATGGTTGTTGTCCACGGTGGAGCGCAATTCACATGTTTTAACTGAAAGTGCATCTCTATACCCTTTGTTAAAAAACTTGTGTGTATCTATTGAGGAGCTCAAGATATATCATAAACTGTATGCCTTCTGTCAGGGTACAACTCCGCTTTTGGTATTCCTTCCTCAGTTTCTTACCTACTGCTGTACAATTGATGTTCCCGAGGTGAATAAACTCTCAGCGTTGTGGTTAGCAGTTGACCAGACTGCCCAGGATTTGGCGGTTTGGGATTCCCTGTTAACCACAACTGAGGCCCTGATAAGCCAAATTCTTTCTCTAGTCTCAAATATGTCTACTTCCAAGCAAGGTACATTGGTAATTGAGGATAAACCGGCTGCGCGCTCCTGGTTTTCTGGTCCTTGCTCTGCGGTAGTTCCTTCCAACCAAAGCCAAGATTGTTCTCCTCTAGCCCGTCTCAGCTACAATTGGCGGTGGTGAACAAACCTGGTGATGTAAAGGAGGTCCCTGTAGTGTCTGTTCCTGATAGTTCCTTGGCAATGCTTCAGCACGTTGTACCTGCAAAATCTTCTGTTATTACGTCCAGAGTTGCCCCTTGTTCCCATTGATTGTGATAACCCTGTCCTTCCAGCTGCTGTCCAAGAAATGATTGAGTGTTACTTCCAGGAGCATCCTGCCACCTTAGCTGCAGTCTGTACTGCCAATGAAAAACAAGACCCTGCCAAGATTGCCACCTTTGCTGCAAATAAATCTACTTCTGGTTACTTCTTGTTTTATGGTAGCATTGATAACAGTCAGACTATCTATCAGCCAGCCATTTTGTTTGGCACAGGTGCTTCCAAAAACTTCATGAGTGTGGAGACTGCTGACTTGCTATAACTCAAGTACCATCCGGGAATGCTTGTTTGGGGTGGGAACTGTCAGACGTTTCCTCTCTTCCAGCTGAAGAAGCAAGTAATCTTTGTAGTTTCAGGTCAGACTTTTACCGTGAGGTTCTCTGTTTGCTCCTCCCTGATGAATCCTATCATTTTGGGTGTGGGTTGGTGGCAAGATCATAATGTATCCACCTTACTAAAAGAAAATGTGTTTACAGGTGGAACACTCTTTGGGTATATCTATTTGTATTCAGTTGTTAGATATGTCCAAAATAGAGAAATCCTCTCAAACTATTCAATTGGTTCCTGTCTCTGTCCACGCAAGTTTGGATTTACCTGCATGTTTACAACCCTGGTCCACAGCGTTTGACGCTACCAGAGGCAAGGTCCTTCCCAAACACACTCAGTTTGACTTTGACTTTAAAGTTACCGTCAATCTGATTTGAATTGTGTCCCCTATTTACCCTTTAACCTTGAAGGAAGACATATGTTTGGAAGAATGGACTTTTGACATGCTGGCAAAGGGCTATATCTTTAAAAAAGCTTTGTCAATTTGATCTCTGTTGTTGTTTGTTCAAAAGGCTGATGGGTCTCTTTGTCCTTGTGTTGACTACAGAAATTTAAATAACATCACAATCCTTGATCCCTATCCTTTACCTCTCAAAGCACAGATCTCTAGGTGTGTTGAGAAGGCAAAGGTATTTTCAAAACTTAATCTGTTGAATGCTTTCAATCAGATCAGGATTGCAGAAGGAATGGAATGGTTGACAGCATTCAGAACCGAGAAGGGTATCTTTCAGTTACAGGTAATACCATTTGGATTGAAGAATGCTCCAGCTTGCTTTCAGCGACTAATTGATTCTGTCTTGGGGGATCTCCTGGGTGTAGTGCCATTGCATATATGGATGATATCTTGGTATTCTCTCCAGACAAGGAGTCACATAAAGCCCATCTGTCAGCAGTGGTAGAGCTCATCTTCCAGGCCAACTTGATCATTAAGAGAAGCAAATGTGAATTCTTCAAACGTAAGGTTACTTTTCTGGGTAATATTATCTTTGAGGATGACCACACCATTGCCCCTGACAAGGAAGCTGCAGTTCAAGATTATGCTATGCCTGTGACAGTATCCCAACTTTGTAGTTTCTTGGTTACATGTACTTTCTTGAAGAAATTCACCCCCCCACTTGTCTGAGGTGGCCACCCCTTTATATTTGGCAAGTGGAAAGACACCTTTGGTCTGGACGCCTGAATGCGCAAATGTGTTCACAGCAGTCAAGGCTCTTTTCTTGAAGTCACCTGTGTTGAGATATGTAGATCCTGAGATTCATTTTGTGGTTTCCACAGATGTATCTAAATATGCTGTGGCTGGTGTGTTGTTGCAGACTGCTGGCTATGGGATTGAGAGACCAGTAGGGTGTTTCTCCTGGAAGATGGAAGCTTGCAAACGCAATTACATGATTTATGACAAGAAATTATTGGCTGTTGTGGAATTGTTAAAGCATTGGCATCGCCATCTCATGTTGGCACGTCATTCATTTGTAGTAAGAACTGACTACAAAGCTCTTCTATATTATCAACAACCCAGGGTTTTTTTGGGTTGCTAATCCAGATGGCATGATGATCTGACAAGATACAAGTTCTGCTACAAGTTTATTAAGGGATCTGACAATCACTTGGCTAATGCTCTATGCAGGTACTCTTCCCATCTCCCAGATGCTAGTATGAACGCTGAGTTTAACACACATACTATGATTCCGGACAAGGCTATAGTGCCTTTTGTATTGCCTCTGCCGGCTACGTTGGCCACCATGTCCTTAGCTGAGGGCACAGACCTGGACTTGTATTCCAAAGTTAAGTTTCTTCAACCTTTGTCCAAAGGTTATGATAGGCTATTGGAGCTAGCATATGCAAACCCAGTAGGTCAGCCTCAGGGTTATCATAAGATTGATCCATTCCTATATCAAGATTGCTTGTGGGTTCCTGAGGGCACTATTTGGGATGAAATCATGGAGGCTAATCATACCTGTCCAACGGCTGGTCATCCAGGGAAAAACAAAACAGTGGAACTTATCCGCCGCCAGTTTTCCTGGAAAGGTTTGACTGTGCAGGTAGCTGCTTTTGTTTGAGATTTCCTGGTATGTGTTTGATCCAAGGCCAGTTGGAATAAGACTACTGGTTTACTGGTTTCACTTCATCCTGCTTGGGTCCCTGGACATCTGTGTTGGTGAATTTCATTGGTGAACATCCCAATTACAATGGGTTTAACGCAATCATGGTGGTAGTTGATTGTTTTACAAAGATGGCACACTTTGTACCTTGCTCAACCACAATTACTTCAGTGAAAACCACTAGGTTATTTTTGAATAGAATCTTTTCCCTACATGGCATCCCAATGGAGATTGTAAGTGACTGTGGTCCTCAATTTATTGCTCAGTTCTGGGAAGCTTTTACTGGAATCCTTGGTATCAAAAGTGCCGCTCTACTGCTTTCTACCCCCAATCCAATGGACAAACGGAGAGGGTAAACCATAATTTGGAGGTCTATCTACGTTGCTACACCAATGTGCAACAAGATGACTGATGTGATAATCTACCCATGGCAGAGTTCACATATAATAATGCCCCACACACGACAACTCAGGTATTGCCATTTTATGCCAATGTGGGTTACAATCATTTTTTCAACATGGGCCCTTGTTTGGTTAGCAACGTGGAAGCTGCAACTGATCAAACCGCTGCATTGAAGCAGGTCCATCAGGAGCTCCAAGTTTCTCTTGCTGCCGCCATGACAACTTATAAGGAATACACAGATCACAAGCTCCAGGAAGGTCCAACTTACAGGCCAGGTAACTAGTCATGGTTGATGCACACAATATGAAACTTAAGGTTCACTGTTGCAAATTAGGTCCCAATTGAGTTGGTCTCTTCAAGGTAGAACATCAGATTGATCCCTCTGTCTATTGGCTGGATTTACCTCCTGCCTTCAAGATTTTCCACACCTTTCATGAATGTCTTCTTACTCCCTTTAAAGGTACAGAGGCTCCTTCTTCCCAACCCATTCTTGTGGAAGAAGAACCTGAGTATGAGTTGGATTGTATTCTGGCTTCCTGCAGGAATCACCGCCGTTTGCAATATTTGGTATCTTGAAAAGGTTATCCTGATTCTGAAAACTCTTGGGTTCCCCACTACAATTATTCAAATTCCTCTGATCTGATCCACAAGTTCTACAAGCAAAATCCCACTGCTATTGGTCACCCTGAACTTACCCTAGCCGCAATGAAACTCCCACCTGCTCATAAGAATTTCTCTTTATCCCATCTTCCAGATGGTGGTATTGTGCCCAGGGCTAAAGCAGAGGGTAATGTCACAGTAGGTTCCATAATGCCGGGTATTGTCTGTCCAAGTAAGAAGGCACGGAAGAACGGAAAACCTGTATCAAAATTGACTGAGTTAACGGATTTAAACCAAACAGTCAATCAAAAATGGGTCACAGCTGCTCCAGTCTGCCAGTCGAAACCAGCTCCCCTTGCAAACTGACGTTGATAAATTGACGTAATATGAGGGTCACCCAATATAAGCTTATTAATCAGCATGGTTGTCAGAAACTGGTCACGCAAGGGTTCTTTGCAACCTGGACTAGATACTTACTTGAAGATGCAGAAGAAATAGGAGATCAAGACTCAGGTGGTATTGCTTAGTCAATTTTTCTGATATATATATTGAATAATTTTCCCTGTTTCAACTCTAAGAGTTGAGACCTCCTAAATTTACTCAATAAAACCAATTATCCCAAGTTCTAATTTTAAATTTTAAAATGTATCCTGTGATCAGGTTGTTGAGGTATATCCCATACAATCTGATTCTGAACAGAATAATTTCAGGAAGATGGGGTCCAGCATCTGGAACTTTGTCCTTGGCGCCGCCAAATGTCAATTTCACGCCAGCCAGTTTTGTAGCTCCTCCCCCCATTCTTGAAACTGAAAATTGTATCACTTCACAATGCCCAGAATTTTACGCTGAAGATGCATTGATGCTTTCCCAGGTCATTTATCTTGGTTTACTCTGGTTAGGACTGATTTTTCTACTTAACCCTGGAGTTACAATTGGAAATTTCACAAAAAAATATCTGAAGCCGTGTTGGTGGTTAATCATCAATTCCATGTGGATTTGGGTGGTAATTCCCCATCATTTAGAAACGGCTTCATATTATCCAGTAATTTTATGTCACAACTATGGTGGACCAGACGTTTGCTGACTCCCAACAATTGGACCAAGTGCCCAGCAGGTTTAAGGCAGTACAAGTAGCTGAATCCCGTAGGATTGCAATTACCCATGAGACGGTACCCTTCTCTGTGAGAGTGGGGAACATCCAGGTTAAGCTCTCTGGGCCAATCATGGCAGGAATCAGCCACAACGTAATTGCTGGCCTCAACTGGCTTTGGCACAGCCATCCCTACATTGACTGGGATACCTCTGTTATCACCATCAATAGAAATGTGGTGGGCTTCTAGATATTTCTATCAAAATGAGCAAGCTACTCCACAATAATGTGTTTGTTAGAATAACAGAGACAGGCTCTTACAACTTCAAGGGGGAAACTAGACTTCAGCCAATGCTCAGTTGGGATTATCTGTGCAGAACCACCTGCAACCCTTCCCTTGACTACTTCACCTCCACCAGCACTTTCCACCCTCCTTGAGGAGTACAAGGGCATCTTCAGCAAAACACTGGACCAATTGCCTCCTCCTTGAGAGATCCAGCATGCTGTACAACTCCAAGGGTTGTTATCTAAAGCACAACCATTATACTGTCTCACACCAAAAGAAGATGAGACCCTCTGCCAGCACCTTGTGGATGTGTTTGACAAGTTCTTCATTTTCCCCTTGTTCTCTTCATACAGGGCGGCTGTCTTCTTTGTAGCCAAGAAGGATGGGTCCCTTTGCCTGGTCACAGACTATCACACCTTAAATGAGGTGACTGTTAAGAATAAGTACCCCCTGCCGTTGATTGACTAACTGTTTGACACACTTGCAGGTGTGAAGGTCTTTAGCAATATCAATCTCACTGCAGGGTACAACCAGGTCTGCATTGCACCAGGGGATGAGGCAAAAACTGCCTTCTGCACACGCTACGGGTTGTTTGAGTGTCAGGTCATGATTTTCAGAATGACCAATGCTCCTTCCACCTTTGCCATGTTGATGAACAAAGCATTTGAGGAACTAATTGGAAAATGTGTGGTTGTGTACCTTGAAAATGTTATTGTCTTCAGTCAAGATCAAACCACACACCTCCAACACCTCTGTGCTGTCCTCAACACCCTTTGGAAAAATCAGCTGAAAGCTAAACCCTCCAAATGTGAGTTCCTCAAGTTGGAGTTGTTTTTCCTTGGGCACATCATCTCTGTCCAAGGGATAAAGCCCAGACCTGCCAAAATCAAGGCAATCACCAGCATGCTGCCTCCCACTGATGTGGGCCAGGTGCGTACATTCTTAGGCATGGTTGCCTACCTGCACAAGTTTATTCCAAATTGTGGGGAACTAATTGCACCTCTCACCAAACTCCTAAACACTAAGCAGCACTTTCACTGGACCCCTGCCAGAGATTAAGCCTTTGAGACGTTGAAGCAGAGACTTACAACAGCACCCGTACTGCAGTTCCTCAACCAAACCCGCCAGTAAAAACTCAAGACTGACGCTTTTGACAGGGCCATAGAGGGTGTGTTACGGGTAGAAACTGACAATGACACCTTCCCCCTGTGGCATATGAGTCCAGGAAGCTTACCAACTCAGAACAACATTACCCCATTCATGATAAAGAATTAGTGGCAATTGTGCACTGCATCAAGAATTGGCGCTGTTACCTGGAAGGGGCTACCTTTCCACCCTGCGTCCTGACAGATCACAAGTCACTCCAGTACTTCAACACACAGTTCCACTTGACACGCCGCCAAGCAGGCAGGGTCAAACGCCTATCCCCCTATCAGCTGTGCATTGAGTACAAGCCTGGGAAGGAACTTGTCACAGCTGACACCCTCTTACGCCTCTATGTAGCATCCATCACCAGGGATGACAGCTTGGATCCAGATTAGCCAATGTTGTACCTCTGCCCTGAAGCAACTTGTTAAGAAGGCCTTAACTCAGTAACCATCTTCAAGCTGAAGGACAACAAAAGTCAGTTCACCATGGATGCTGGTAATGTCTGCTGTTGGGCAGAGACAGGTGAGAAGACGCCTTACATCCCCACCACACAACAAGGTGACACCATATTGCATTAACACCAAGTCCTGGGTCACATCAGAGGACGTAACCTCTTTGAGATCATGAAACAAAAGGTTTGGTGGCCGCGTTTGCGTCAAGACATCTTGGATCTCCCCAAAACATGTGTGCTGTGTGAAAAAGAATACATCTAAACCTGCACCCCCAAAGTCTGTCCTGCCCATCAAAGCAATGGAACACTTTGAGCAGTAGGCCCTTGACATTGAGGGGCCCCTCCCCAAAGAAAGAATGGGAAAGAAATACATCATAACTGCAATTGACTACTTCACCTGTTGACCAGTAGCCTGGGCAACAAGAAACCACAACACCACCACCCGCTTCATTGGTAAGGAAATTGTGGCCCGCTTTGGGAAGCCCAAATGCCCCATCACAGATGGTGGCCCCAAACTTTTTGGGAATGTCATGAAAGCGTACTGCACCAAGAAGGCACTCCAAAAGATAGTCATAACCCCATACCATCCACACACCAATGGACACATGGAGCAGTTAAATGGCTCACTAGTTCAACTGATTGCCAAGCTCTCGCAGGAACACCCCAATACCGCATGGACGGAACACCTGCCTACTGCTCTACTCATTTTGCAAGCAAGGATTAACAGAGGCACTGGGTTCAGCCCCAGCGCCCTGGCCTTTGGAACACCTGACGTTTGACAGGAGTTGAACAAGGGAAGTTACAGTCTACAGTTCCCAGGAAACCTCCCCTGTTGACAACTTCATTCCTGAACCAATGGCGTACCAGGCCCAAGAGATTGAACACAAACAAATTGAAGGAGGGACAAAGCACCTTGAGGCAAGGTATGCCATAGGTGAACCCATCTACACCCTCAACCCCAATTCAGCCAAGTTAGAGCACAGCCACCTAGGGCCCTTCAAGATAGTTGCATTATATGAAAATCACACCTATCAACTCAAAGATGCCCAAGGGAATACCAAGAAACTCCATCATGATTGCTTGCACCCCTGCCATGCCATCCCCACACAAAGGTTGTTTGTGCGGACCTTCCCAGATCTTCTGCAGACTCCAATCCTGGTGTCTGACAATAAAAAAGGAGCAATGGGGTGTTGCAACCAAGTTTCCATACTTGCCTGCTAATATATCTTACAATACACAGGGGGCACTCAATGAGTCACCCCTTGACATGTCTAACAACATGAGCAAATCTGATGGCAATCTTGAATGGCGGGCACTTCATCCTAATTAGGAGTGCTACCAATTCAACCTGCTGATCCCTGCACAAGTTATTCCTTGGCTCCAGACCTTACATGGAACACGCCGCTATGCCACCCCCTTGTGGTCTTGTGGCTTTTCCCATATAATATATTAATCACAATATTCTTCAATAAACAATACCTTATTCTTATTACTCTGTCCTTTCTACTGGACTGTGTCTTCCCCAATTCCAAATACTGAATCCTCATTTTTTCAGTTACAAAATTACCTATTGTCCATTCTCTAAACCTTCTAAATAAGTTACCAAATGAAAATTTTCTTAACCCAGCACTAGAGCTATGAACATAAAGAATTCACCTACTTGAATAGAGTTCATTATAAGCTTACCCAAGTCTCTCAAGTAAAAGTGAGTTTGACATTTTTAGCCCAATACAGGAGCTTGTATCAACTAATGATCAAGTATATGATGCATTAAGTCTGATGTGCAAATTCTGTGCTTTAACTTGAACCTGGAGTACAAAAAGTTTCATATCCATCATTGAATTAAGCCTGTTTTTTTAGAAACCATCTATAAACCACCACTGGATAGGGCAATCACCACAACCTCACCCAAGAAAGGATGTAATTAGTCCATCTCCAGCCAATGGCATCCTCAAGGTACCAGGGCAGGAAGATATTCTGGCAGTTATTTCTCTGCCAACTGATTTACTGTCAAATTGATCCAGATGTAATCTTCTTCATGTGTAAAATTTTAACTTTGCAGCAATAACCAATCAAAAATGCAGAATAATTAAGCCTGTTCTATAAAACTTAATCCTTAAAATTTTAATGGACTTATTTTATTTTCTGGCATTTGTTGAGTATTTACTTCTGAGAAGTATAATAAACAAGATAAAGGGGAAAATTAAGAAGAGAACAATACTTTATTAGATATGAGATTGGAGTATTATATAGTATCATGAGAAGTCACATGTTTTCCATGTATATCATGGCGGTCAGCAGGATTTTCCAAGTAGTGTTCTGCTTAGGACTTGAAACGTTTGATCCCCATAATAGATGGGCAAATGATAAGAGTGCCAACAACTTAATGATTAGTTAGGAAATCATTCAGGTAGTTGCTCAGAGAATTGTTTTCTTGAGATGGAGTAATCAAAGATGTTGCAAAATCTCCCCCTGGGGTGCTGGAAGGTGAAACCTTGGGAATTTTCTTGAGTGTGTCAGGGATTCAGGCTTGGTATTGACCCAGTTTTGTGTTGGGTACAGGAAGGCAAGAGTTGTGCTGCTCTTGCTTTTCACAGGCAGAGTTGGTCATGGTACATACTATTGAGTTCTGTACAGAAATTTATTCCTTTGATGAGGTAGGTGTTGTCTGGTTTGACTTCTATGACAATGCCTGGTTCTTGTAATCCTGGGTCCAATTTTTGCATGTTGTGATTAACAACCCAGATCCTGTCCCCCAACCTGGAAGCATTCCTGTTGTAATGGGATGACTTCTCTCCCAACCCTTTCTTTTTCCTTGTTCTCTTGGTCCTTCCTGGTGTGCTTTACGTCAGTTTCAATTGATTTATGGCACTTTCTTGGGCAGAGGTAACTATAGCCCTGATTTAGTGCTAACAATGTCGGGTTTATGTCCATAGATAAGTTCATATGGGGGTTTTACCTGTATTTTGGTTAACTTGTGTCCTATACATCATAAGTGAAGTTGGAAACATGTCAACTCAGGATTTTAGATTGTTGGCAGATAACTTTCTGAGGGCTTCCACTAGAAACCATTTAGACTTTCAACTATTCTGTTTGCCTGTGGGTGATAGGGACTGGCTATGGTGTGTTTTATTCCTTTTTTGGTGAGGTAGATATTGGTGTTAATAGCTTTAAGCTTGGTTCCTCTGTCGCTGATTAGGAGTTCAGTTTTCCCAAAATTAGCTGTGATTTCTATGTCAATAAATTGTCTTACATTATTTCCTTTGTGTTCTTTTGTGGCTTGTGCTACAGGTCACCTAGCTGCTTAGTTGATAGCTGTTATGATGTACTTTTTGTCTTTGTTGTCTCCAGGAAATGGTCCTACAATGTCCAGTGACCCCACTTTGAAAGGTTGTGTGATTGGCACTGGTATTACTGACTTGGAGGTGACTTGGAGCAGACGTACTTTTCATAGAATTCACATTGGTCTAGTACTTTCTTGATGTTTTCCAGCATGTTAGGACACCAGTAGCGTGTCTTGAGGTATTCATACAAGTTCCTACTACAAGTGTGTCCCAAATCTCTGTGGGATCAAAGAATAGTGTCAATATTTTGTGTTGACAGGACTTGGGGTACAGTATTGATGAGGAACAACTTTAGGGGAAGCTTTGACTATGGAATTAAGAAGAAGATAATTATATTTTATTGGATAATACTTTAGACTTATATAGCTTGCACTGTGGCAGGGATATGTCAGATCAAAGATAGGGAAGGTCATGTGCAGGATGGGTGTGTGTCACTGGATACTTGGACAAGTCATGTTATATTTTTTTCTTTGCCTTTCTTGGTATATCAAACAGTATATTGAATTGGCACCAAACCAGGCAATGACTGGATGTTAAGTGTGATGGTGGTGGCCAGAATACCTTTACATCCAGCTCCTTGACACCCCCTTAAGGGAATACTCTGATACATCATGAGGGGGCTTTGTCTTGACAGCTGCCGCCTGATGTTCCTGGAGTTGTTTGCTAGTGGGTACTAGCCGCGTCAAGTGTTCCCCTTTGCTGAGGCAAAGGCAGGATCTCTGGTATTTTTTGATGACAGGATCTTTGGCGCCTTGAAACTTAACTAGATAGGTATTTCTTTCTGGTCTTTACTTGATGATTCTCCCAAGCCCTCTGTGTACTGAGTATAGTTTCTTTCTGTTGCCAGCTAGAACCCAGACAGGGAAGTAAATGGGAAGTGGCTCCTCTGTGGAGGTTACCTTTTGTGTTTTGAGACTTTTTATTTCTGCTATTTTAGCTTTGAGGCTTATGTGTTGTAGATTTGGGGCCTGTTTCACTGTGGGAGGGTTTTGTGACGGAAATTGCAGGATAGTATGAAGCTGTTTCTAAGTAATGGGGAATTACCACCCAAATCCACATAGAATTAATGATTAACCACCAACATGGCTTCAAATATATTTTTGTGAAATTTCCAATTGTAATACCAGGATTAAGCAGAACAATTAATCCTAACCAAAGTAGCCCAAGATAAATGGCCTGAGACAACATCAACAAATCTTCAGAATAAAATTCTGGACATTGGGAGGCAACACAATTTTCAGTTTCATGAATGGGGGGGAGGAGCTGCAAAATTGGTTGGCGCAAAATTAACATTGGGCAGCTAACAACAAAGTTCCAACTGCAGGACCACATCTTCCAGAAATGATTCTGTTGAGAATCAGATTGTACAGAATATATTGTAACAACCCAACCACAGGATGCATTTTTAAAAAGTAAATTAGAACTTGGGATAAATGATTTTTATTGAGTAAAATTTTGGGAGGACTCAACTCTTAGAGTTGAAACAGTGAAAATTATTCAATATATATCAGAAAATTTAACTAAGCAATACCACCTGAGTCTTGATCTCCTATTTCTTCTGCATCTTCAAGTAAGTATCTAGTCCAGGTTGCAAAGAACCCTTGTGTGACTAGTTTCTGACAAACATGCTGATTGACAAGTTCATATCAGGTGACCCTCAAATTACGCCAATAAATCAATGTCAATTTGAAAGGGGGAACTGGTTTCAGCTGACAGACTGGAGCAGCCATAACCCATTTTCAATTGACTGTTTGATTTAAATCTGTTAACTTGGTCAATTTTGATAAAGGTTTCCCAGCTTTTTGAGCCTTCTTGCTTAGGCAGATAATACCCGGCATGATGGAACCTACAGTGACATTACCCTCTGCTTTAGCCCTGGGCACAATACCACCATCCAGGAGATGGGATAAGGAGAAACTCTTATGGGCAGGTGGGAGTTTCATTGCAACCAAGGTAAGTTTAGAATGATCCATAGCAGTGAGATTGCGCTTGTAGAACTCATGAATCTGATCTGGGGAATTGGAACAATTGTAGTGGGGAACCCAGGAGTTTTCAGAATCAGGATAACCTTTCCATGACACCAAATATTCCAAGTGTTGTCAATTCTTGCAAGAAGCCAAAATACAATCCAACTCATACTCAGGTTCTCCCTCCACAAGAATAGGTTAGGAAGAAGGAGCCTCTGTACCTTTAAAGGGAGTAAGAAAACATTCATGAAAGGTGTGGAAAATCTTGAAGGCAGGAGGTAAATCCAGCCAATAGGCGGAGGGACCAATTTGACGTTCAACTTTGAAGGGACCAACTTGTTTAGGCCCTAACTTACAACAGGGAACCTTCAGTTTCATATTGTGAGCATCAAATATGAATAGATCACCTGTCCTGTAAGTGGGTCCTTCCTGATTCTTTCAATATGTATATTCCTTGTAAGTTGTCATGGCAGCGTCAAGAGTAACCTGGAGCTCCTGATGAACCTGCTTTAATGCAGCAGCCTGATCAGTTGCAGCTTCCACGTGTTAACCAAACAAGGATCTTTTTAGAAGAAGGGAAGTAACCCACATTGGCGTAAAAGGGCAATACTTGAGTTGACATGTGAGGGGCGTTATTATATGTGAACTCTGCCATGGGAAGATTATCACACCAGTCATCTTGTTGCGCATTAGTGTAGCAACGTAAGTAGACCTCCAAAATTTGGTTTACCCTCTCTGTTTGTCCATTGGATTGGGGGTGGAAAGCCATGGAACAACACAATTTGATACCTAGAATCCCAGTGAAAGCTTCCCAGAACTTAGCAATGAATTGGGGCCCACAAACACTTACAATCTCCATTGGTATGCCATGTAGGGAAAAGATTCTATTCACAAACAACCTAGCTGTCTCCACCAAAGTAATTGTAGTTGAGCAAGTTAAAAAGTGCACCATTTTTGTGAAGCAATCTACCACCACCCTGATTGTGTTAAACCCCTTGGAATTGGAAAGTTCACCAATGAAATCCACCAACACAGACGTCCAGGGTCCTGCAGCAGGCTGCAGTGGTACCAACAAAACCTGTAGTCCTGTTCTGGCTTGCCTTAGATCAAACACACATCAGACAATTGCAAAACAAAAGCTGCCACCTGCACTGTCAAACCTTTCAAGGAAAACTGGCAGCGGATTGGTTCCACTGTTTTTTTCCCTGGGTGGCCTGCCGTTGGACAGGTGTGATGAGTCTTCATGATTTCATCCTGAATTATTCCTTCTGGGACCCACAAGCAACCTTGGTGATATAGGGCAGGACCTATCTTATGATAACCCTGAGGTTGACCCACTGGTTTTGCACATGCTAGCTCTAATAGCCTATCATAACCTTTGGACAAAGGTTGCAGAAACTTAACTTTGGAATACAAGTCCAGGTCTGTGCCCTCAGCTAAGGACATGGTGGCCAACGTAGCCGGCGGAGGCAATACAAAAGGCACTATAGCCTTGTACGGAATTATAGTATGTGTGTTAAACTCAGCGTTCATACTAGCATCTGGGAGATGGGAAGGATACCTGCTTAGAGCATTGGCTAAGTGATTGTCAGATCCCTTAATAAACTTGTAGCAGAACTTGTATCTTGTCAGATCAACATGCCATCTGGATTGGCAACCCCAACAAAACCCTGGGTTGTCAATAATATAGAAGAGCTTTGTAGTCAGTTCTTACTACAAATGAATGACGTGCCAACATGAGATGATGATGCCAATGCTTTAATAATTCCACAACAGCTAATAATTCCTTATCGTAAATCATTTAGTTGTGTTCTCAAGCCTCCATCTTCTGGAAGAAATACCCTACAGGTCTCTCAATCCTGTCACTAGCCGTCTGCAACAGCACACCAGCCACAGTGTATTTAGATGCATTGGTAGAAACCACAAAAGGAAGCTAAGGATCCACATGTCTTAACAAGGATAGGACAACAAAAGAGCCTTGACTGCTAAGAAGGCACTTGCACACTCAGGCGTCCAGACTAAAGTTGTCTTTCCACTAGCCAAATATAAAGGGGCGGTCACCTCAGACAAGTCAGGGGTAAATTTCCTCAAGAACGTACATGTACCCAAGAAACTACAAAGTTGGTATACTGTCACAGGCATAGCATACTCTCAAACCACAGCTTCCTTGTCAGGGGCAATGGTGTGGTCATCCTCAAAGATAATATTACCCAGAAAGGTAACCCTACGTTTAAAGAATTCACACTTACTCCTTTTGATGATCAAGTTTGCTTGGAGAATGCGCTCTACAACTGCCAACAAGTGGGCTTTATGTGACCCCTTGTCTGGAGAGAATACCAAGATATCATCCATATATGCAATGTCACTACACCCAGGAGATCCCCCAAGACGGAATCAATTAACCGCTGAAAGCAAGCTGGGGCATTCTTCAATCCAAAAGGCATTACGCGGAACTGGAAGATACCCTTCTTAGTTCTGAATGCTGTCAACCATTCCATTCCTTCCGCAATCCTGATCTGATTGAAAGCATTCAACAGATCAAGTTTTGAGAATACCTTGGCCTTCTCAACACACCTAGAGATCTGTGCTTTGAGAGGTAAAGGATAAGGATCTGGAATTGTAATTTTATTCAAATTCCCATAGTCAACACAAGGACAAAGGGACCTGTCAGACTTCTGAACAAATAATAGAGGAGAGCAGATTGACAAAGCCTTCTTAAAAATGTAGTCTTTTTCCAACATGTCACAAGTTCACTCTTCCAAACATGCATCTTCCTTCAAGGTTAAAGGGTAAATAGGAGACACAATTCTGATCAAATCAACAGTGACCTTAAATTCAAAGTCAAACTGAGTGTGCTTGGGAAGGACTTTGCCTCTGGTGGCATCAAATGCCGCGGACCAGGGTTGCAAGCATTCCAGTAAATCAGAACTTACGGGGACAGGGACAAGAAACAATTGTATGGTCTGTGATGATTGCTCCAATTCAGACATATCCAACAGCGGAATATGAATAGTTATACCCAAAGAGTGTTCCACCTGTAGCTCATTTTTCTTCAGTAAGGCCAATAAATTATGATCTCTCCATTAACTCACTCCCAAAATGATAGGATACATAAGGGTAGGGCAAACAGAAAACCTTACAGTAAAATACTGACCTGCAAATACAAAAGTAACCGGCTTCTTCAGCTGGAAAGAGGGAAAAGTTTGACAATTTCCACCCCTAACAAGCATTACTGGGTGGTACTTGAGTTATAGCAAATCAGCAGTCTCCACGCTCATGAATCTTTCAGAAGCACCTGTATCCAACAAAATAGCTGGCTGATAGATAGTCTGACCACTATCAATGCTACCATAGAACAAGAAGTAACCAGAAGTGACTTTATTTGCAGAAAAGGTAGCAATCTTAGCAGGGTCTTGTTTTTGATTGGCAGTACGGACTGCAGCTAAGGTGGCAGGATGCTCCTGGAAGTAACACTCAATCATTTCTTGGACAGCAGCTGGAAGAACAGGGTTATCACAATCAATGGGAACAAGGGGCAACTCTGGACGTAATAACAGAAGATTTTGCAGGTACAACATGCTGAAGCATTGCCAAGGAACTATCAGGAACAGACACTACAGGGACCTCCTTTACATCACCAGGTTTGTTCACCACCGCCAATTGTAGCTGAGACGGGCTAGGGGAGAACAATCTTGGCTTTGGTTGGAAGGAACTACCGCAGAGCAAGGACCAGAAAACCAGGAGCGCGCAGCGGGTTTATCCTCAATTACCAACATACCTTGTTTGGAAGTAGACATATTTGAGACTAGAGAAAGAATTTGGCTTATCAGGGCCTCAGTTGTGGTTAACAGGGAATCCCAAACCGCCAAATCCTGGGCAGTCTGGTCAACTGCTAACCACAACGCTGAGAGTTTATTCACCTCGGGAACATCAATTGTACAGCAGTAGGTAAGAAACTGAGGAAGGAATACCAAAAGCGGAGTTGTACCCTGACAGAAGGCATACAGTTAATGATATATCTTGAGCTCCTCAATAGATACACACAAGTTTTTTAACAAAGGGTATAGAGATGCACTTTCAGTTAAAACATGTGAATTGCGCTCCACCGTGGACAACAACCATTCACAGGCATCTTCAGAAACCTTTGTCATCACATGGTAAACTTGGGATTTGTAACTAAGGCTAGAGCCAGAATAAAATGATAATGCTGACAAAACTCTACGCAAAATTTCATCAGTGGGTGGGGCAGGAAAATAATCCTGACACCAAAATGACATGACACAACAGAAATAGGAAACAGAGGATCCAGTCTCTACAACTTCAGCCTGAGATGGAAACCACAAATTAACAAAAAGCCCAAACTGAAAACTCAGAAATGAACTGATGCAAATAAACATGATAAACGCAGATATCTTAACGGAGCAGGAGAAAAGAAACACAAATTCATGAAGAACTACTTCCAAAAACTCAGATGTAGAAGAGTTGAGTAATGTGACTGAAATCACCTGATAATATGAAGCCATTTCTAAATGATTGGGAATTACCACCCAAATCCACATAGAATTGATGATTAACCACCAATGTGGCTTCAGATATTTTTTTGTGAAATTTCAATTGTAACTCCAGGATTAAGTAGAAAAATCAGTCCTAACCAGAGTAAACCAAGATAAATGACCTGGGAAAGCATCAATGCATCTTCAGCGTAGAATTCTGGGCATTGAGAAGTGATACAATTTTCAGTTTCAAGAATGGAGGGAGGAGCTACAAAATTGCCTGGCATGAAATTGACATTTGGCGGCGCCAAGGACAAAGTTCCAGATGCTGGGCCCCATCTTCCTGAAATTATTCTGTTCAGAATCAGATTGTATGGGATATACCTCAACAACCTGATCACAGGATACATTTTTAAAATTTAAAATTAGAACTTGGGATAATTGTTTTTTATTGAGTAAATTTAGGAGGATTCAACTCTTTGAGTTGAAACAGGGAAAATTATTCAATATATATCAGAAAATTTGACTAAGCAATACCACCTGAGTCTTGATCTCCTATTTCTTCTACATCTTCAAGTTAGTATCTAGTCCAGGTTGCAAAGAACTCTTGTGACCATTTTCTGATGACCATGCTGATTAATAGGTTTATATTGGGTGACCCTCATATTACGTTGATTTATCAATGTCAGTTTGCAAGGGGGAGCTGGTTTCAGCTGGCAGACTAGAGCAGCCGTGAACCATTTTTAATTGACCCTTTGGTTTAAATCTGTTAACTTGGTCAATTTTGATACAGGTTTTCCGGCCTTCTGAGCCTTCTTACTTGGACAGACAATACCCAGCATTATGGAATCTACCGTGACAATAGTGTGGTCAGCCCCAGTATCTAACAATAGTTTGTGGGTATTCCCGCAAAAACGGAAGGGATAGGCTAAGCAGGTGATTTTATTTGAAGAGTGGCCCGCTTGAAGTATGGTGTTGTGTTCTGAGGCGCAGCACAGACACACAACAGGGAATCCTAACCTTAGGATTGGATTTGTACTAAGTCTTGGTTAGATGACAGGGAAGACAATAGTGTTTACCTTGCGGCCCTGGATGAATAATCTCTACTAGGCGTGGCTAGAGAGAGGCATGAAAGTACAGAACACACAAATACAAAAATGTGAAATGAATTTAATTTTATTGGTGAAATTGGAAATGTATTATATAGTGGTTAGGAATACCACAAAACACTACCAGTACAGTAGGATCACTTGCCACAAGCATGAGTGGGGCGAGTGAGTTGTGCAGATTCAGGAAACCAAACAATCATATTTCCTGAAGCAGAAGCCAGTTTATTTTGAGAGTCAAAAGCAAAAGCAAGAGATCTGTCCTCAAAATGGTCCAACAAAGGTGAAATCAAAACATGGTGAATGCTGTTATTCACAACATTGCCCCCCTCTAGATTGGCCTTTGGGGGTGATACTTGCGGAGGAACTTGGCGTGTACACGAGCAAAAAGGCGACCACTGAAGAGGAGCTTTACAGTGTACTCAGACCCTTGTTTGAAAGTCACCTCTAAAGGACTGATCCTTAGGGAGTCTAGTTTGTGCGCGCGCCCACCCACACGGTGTTGATAGTATAGGACATGGTCACCAACAGTAAACTCAGGCGAGGGGGAGCGCCCAGCATTGTCAGGAGAGGGCTCGAGTGTCTTAGTCTTATAGGCAAAGGTGTAGGCAGTGGCCTTTATATCAATGATGCAGTTGACTAAGTCTTTGATGTGGTTGTCAGGGTTCATGGCCTTATCAGAGGAGAGTAGGGGAACCCCCAAGAGCAACAGAGTGGTAGCTTCACGCCCATACAACATGGCAAAGGGGGAGTACCCTCTGATCTGATGCTTTTTCAGACAATAGGCAAAGAGGGCAGCAGGTAAGTATAGATCCGGATTGGCGGCGTCAGAGTAGGTGAGTTTCCTCATGATAGAAACCAGTGTTGAGTTGGCACGCTCAACTGCCCCATTAGTGGAAGGATTATAGGGGGCAGAGAAAGACTGGTGATTTCCCAGAGCTTCTCAACAGAGGTTACAAGTTTGGCATTGAAGTTGGTTCCATTGTTTGATAACAGCACTTGAGGACAGCCATGGCGGTAGAAAACATCCTGCAGCAGGAAGGCAGCGGTAGTCTTAGCAGTGATGTCTTTATTAGGACAAGCTTCTACCCACTTGCTGAAGTGGTCAACGGCAATCAGGATAAAGCAGCATCCGGAGCGTGAGCAGGGGAGAGGACCTACAGCATCAATGTTGACAGTATGAAATGCATGGTGAGGGGGAACCAATTTGAACTCGTGAGAAGCAACTCGAGGCCTCTGGAGTTGGCAGTCATGGCAACTAGCTATGACATCTGGGATCAACAGGCAAAGATTCTCCCAGAAGTAATTCTTCTTAAGCCAGTCAAAGGTCTTGGCAATGCCTCCATGGCCAGTTTTTTATGAGCTTGTGACACCAAGGAGAGGCAAAGACTGGGGCGCATGTATGGCAGGTATTGACCCCGTACCTTTTTGAAGAGTTGGTTGTTGCGAAGAGGATATCTCCAGACAATTTGGACAAGCCAAGTCAAACCTCTTCTGTCTCACTTTCCCAGGAAGAAGGGTAGCCAATTAGCTTGTACAGGCGGTCTGCCTCAGCAGGATGTAGGGCAAGGATGGGCATTTGGGATAGCCCGTCAGCGTTCTGATGTTGAATCCCGGGGCAATGGAGCACAGTGAAGTCATAACCTTGCAGGCGGAGAGCCCATCTGGCTAAGCGTCCCTCAGGCTCCTTAAGTTGTTGTAACCATTTGAGCAAAGCGTGGTCAGTGACAATAGTGAAATGGGTACCATACACGTAGTGGCGGAATTGTTTAACTGCATGCAGCACAGCAAGGCATTCCTTTTCTGTAACACTATAATTCTTTTCATGCCTATTTAGCACACGGTAAGTATAGGCTACAGGGTGGTCCACACCTTCATTGTCAAGCTGAGCCAAGAAAGCCCCAATAGCAAGGTCACTA
Organism: Entomophthora muscae; assembly: GCA_014839935.2. Taxonomy (NCBI): domain Eukaryota; kingdom Fungi; phylum Entomophthoromycota; class Entomophthoromycetes; order Entomophthorales; family Entomophthoraceae; genus Entomophthora; species Entomophthora muscae. The sequence continues at coordinate 74,427 of QTSX02002336.1, read as the reverse complement.
GCATCAGTGTACAAGATAAATTCCTTATTGTAATCAGGGTACACTAAAATGGGTTCTTCTTTGAGTTTACGCTTTAGAGTCTCAAAGGCTTGCTGTTGGCTAGTGGTCCATTCAAAAGGGGCATTACACAATAGTTGGACCAGGGGTTTGCTAATATCAGCAAAATCAGGCATGAATTTTCTATAGTAACCCATCATGCCCAGAAAGACTTGTACTTCTTGGAGGTTGGTGGGCGGAAGCATTTTGTCAATGGCTTCAACCTTCTTGGTCATTGGACAAAACCTGTTTGGGTTACTTCATGGCCCAGGAATTCAAGGCGCTCCTTGAAGAAAGCACACTTAGAGGGCTTTAACTTGAGGCCAGCTTCTCAGATCTTTATGAGCACCTCTCTAAGATGGGCTAGGTGATCAGTGAAAGTTGCACTGAAGACTGTTATATCATCTAGGTAGACTAAGACACACGACAACTTCAAGTCACGCAGGATGGAGTCCATGGCCCTCTGGAAAGTTGCCGGGGCATTACAGAGCCCTTGCAGCATACAAGTAGACTCAAACAATCCTTCTGATGTGATGAGTGCAGCCTCTGATGGTCTTAAGGAGTGAGGTCAACTTGCCAGTAGCCAGACGCCAAATCCATGGCAGAGAAAAACTCAGAACCTCCAAGGTGTCAAAGGGTGTCATCCTATGCGTGGTAAGGGATAGGAATCTTTCTTGGTTAGAGAATTCAACCTTTGATATTCCATCACAATCCGGTGTCCACCATCCTTTTTCTTTAAGATGAGCAGGGGGAAGCCCAGGGACTTTGAGAGGGAGCTAGCAGTCCAGCATCCAGCAGTTGTTTGAGCTCCTTAGAAACCTGCACATCTTCCACTTGGCTGCGGCAGTATGGCTTGGCACAAAAGGGGGGAGCATCTCCTGTGTCAATCTGATGAATCACACCTTTGACTATCCCATAATCAGTACTATCTTTAGCAAAGATGTCTGAGAATTGGTCTAGTAAATCAAGCACCTCTTTCTGTTGAACCAGGGACAACTGAGGGAAGTCTTGGGCAGTGAACTGAGATAGGACTTGAGGCTTGTCTTTGGGTAGGTTAAAGTCCTGAAACGTTCCAAAAGGGTGAAGAGACAAGACATCAGGAGCATTTAACAACTTTCCATAACCAATGACCTGTTCTCTGGATACAGTCATAGGAAGCGCAGTAGGGTTGGCAACTAGTAATTGAAGGGGATCCTTGTGGGAAACGTCCAGAATTACAGGACAAAGGTAAGGCTTGTTACGCCCCAGCAAAGGAGGGGAGTAAAGCTCTAAGAAAGTCTGTTCAGGTAGTTCTTATGATATCTGGGAGTCTAGGATAGCCTGAGAGCCCGGGGGGATGATGATAGCAGACGTGGCCATAAGAGAGATTCTCTCAGTTGCAGGACAAGCCATGGGAGGATACTTTGTGTTGGTGGAATGGGTTTGGTATTTTAGGGTGAAAACCCCAGTAGGGTACTCCAGAGTACATGTCTTCAACCGTTTACCAGGAACTTTGATGAGCTCCTCAAAGATCAGAGGGACTTTGTACCCTAGGATAGAAAGATAACCATCCTTTAGGTTGATGATCCCATTATATTCTCAAAGGAACTGGGTACCAACCAAAAGGTCATAGCTCTCATTTTCTAGAACAACAGCTGGCGCAGCCAACAGGAGTTTACCAAATTGCATTGGTAAGGCAGAGTACGCACCAATGGCGCAAGTCATGGAGAGACCAGTGGTTCCATATGATTGATGGTAGTTGAGATCAGGGGCTAGCTTAAGTTTCTTCATCAGTTTAGAAGAAACAACGCTGACAGGAGAACCAGTGTCCAGGACAGCTTTGATCTTGATTTTTGAATAGATATCTCTACTTGGGGGTAGTGTGTCCAAAGGGTGGCAGAACAGCCAAGCTATCCTGTGCCTCATTTAGTTCCTTGTCCTATTTCTCAATCATGCATTTTAGTCTCGGAAACTCCTTGTATAGGGTTTGGAGAGGGAGTGAGACAGATACATTCTTGAAAACGGTTTCTGCAACTTAAGCGGCTTCCTCTGAAGTTTCCACTAATACAGGGGACCATTTAGCCTGAGTAAGATTGGGGCGGGGGACAACTGTTTTGCCTCAGACAAGGGCTTGGTGGTAGTTGTAGTCTTCCCAGACTGTAGCTTGTAGGGACAGCAATAGTCTCAGGGACCGCAAGAACAGAATACCTGTATGCATCATGGTCTTCAAAATCAGATTCATCCACATCAAAATTGTCAGAAATGTCATGGAACAGGAGGAGGATAGGAGGAGCTTCATCATCAACAGGCTCAGAGTCAGTAGCAGGCAGAGGTATAGATGGAGACTGGGAAGAATTGTCAACCAAGAGCGTCTCAGCCTCTAGGTTGACTGTTCTTTTCCTGACTGATCCTTGAGATCAGCTCCTTCAATCTGCGGATTGGTGCAGACGCAAGAGTGGTGGCCTATCTGACCACAGTTGTGGCAACCCTGACGTCAAGGAGAATTTGGTATGTTCATAGTGAGGATACAAGAGCCGCGAGAAGAGGAGCCAGAGTTGGAAGCAGCACAACTTTCCCAAATGACTGCCCCAGAATGGGTAAGATGCATATCTTGGAGCAGTGTCTTTATACTTTTCATGGATGACAGCATAGCCTTGTGGGCCTTGAAATGGAGGCATAGGAGTTGATTCACCTTAAGAGCCTGGGCGCAGGCCATATATGCTTCATGCGCCGTCAATTGTCTGCTTGTTATTAACTGTTGTCCCTCCATGTAAGATCTGTCGGCAAATTCAGCTAATGTAACTTTGGGCTTGAAGAATACGTGCATGAAAGCATTCTTTTTCACCTCCAGGCTAAGATCACCACCAAACTTGTCAATCAAGAGTTGTTTTGTGTCTTCCCAGGTCTCAATGGAGGGCAGCTCTGGTACAACTACCTCTTGACAGGTCGGGTGTAGGCAAGTCAGAATATGTTTTTTCTTAACTTCATCTGATGCTTGTCTCATAGCAGTCTCATAAATAGTTAAGAAAGCTGCAATAGTCAAGGTTTTGGGATCAAAGACTTACTTAAAAGTAGGCTTGAAGTGTGCCTTGGGAGCTGGACCACTATTGCTGCTATTGAGTACATTTATGTGCGGGGAGAACTCAGCTTTAGATTTGGAGGGGGGTTGTCTAGCCCAAAGTTGTTGAACACTTTCTTCAAGGGTTGTCAGAGTCTTGGTGGTTCTGGCACCCATAGTGTTGGCTAGAGTGGTCTGTTGTTCAGTAACATCTAGGCGTTGTCCTTGGGTAGTGACAACAGTGAAGAGCTCAGCCAGTTGCAAAGTAAGGGATGGCCCCACTGATAGGCAAGGGGTGAATCTGTTGTTTACCAAATCAATCAACTCACTCATCTCTGTTACGTCTCTGTCCAACTCAGTCTGGTCTTGTTTCAAATGGTCTACCTCATTAGCTAGGGCAATTAACTCTCTGGCACAGTAGATTCAAGGAGCCCCCGCCAAACCAGGACAACAGCCATCCTCCTTGCTAACCCCGAGTGGGCTAGTGGCAGCTGTCACTACCTCATGTAAAGCAGCGACTTCTTGCTGTAGTTTAGCGACCTGAGCAGTCAGCGAAAGAACCTGGGGATCAGGTTAAGGCATTTCAGTAGGACGTCCTTGGCTACAAGTGGAAGCGCGTAATTCCCAGATGGCTTCCCAGATTTTCTGCTCTCTGTCCACCAGATCATCAGCAGGAGGAGAAGGCAGAACATCAGGCTTGGGAGTGGACAGCTCATTCACCTGACTGAGAAGTTTGGCAATAGCTGCGGCAGTGGTAGCTCTCTCTTGATCAAATTCCATACTGAGCTCATTTAGACCTTGGGCTGCAAGGTCAGCTACCTGTTGCAATTGCTCAAAGGAATAGACACTGAATGCATTGAGCTGTTGCACTAGGCGCTCAAAGTCAGATAGATAGGCGTTTAGGGTGGAGTCTACTTGAGTTCACCAGGGTTGTTCTAACTGGTGAAACTCATGTAGTTGCTCCCTAACGTACTCAGGGATGAACTGGCGCATTTGCTCAATGGAATTAACTAAATGTGTTTGAGAGGTGACTGAATCACGCTGATTGTCAGATATCAGGGAGAACAGGGAATGAATCCATTGTTGGTAGGTGGTGAACTGGTCCCAATGATGGGTAACAGCTGCTTGTAGAGACAAAATTTCTTGAACGTGGAGTCCCAACACCATCTGGTAGTGGGCCAAGGCAGGCTGTACAAAGGATGAAAGCAGATGATCAGTGGAGCCAGCTGCTGAGAGGAGATGTTGTGGAAACTGAGGGGCCATAATTAACTCATAGTATTTTGCATGGCTAAACTGTAGCTGAAGGCAAGGGATGGCCCCGTCTTGAGCTATCCCAAGGGCTACCGCCATGACTTGTTCCAAGTCAGGGGTACCCATAGGGTAAGCAACTAAGCGGGGGCCATTCCCAAGGTTTAATACAATAGGGACAATAGGCAGGTCAGTGATGTCTTCCTCAATAGGAGGGCTGGTAATTTCAGGCAAGATTGACTTCCAAATAGGCGGAGGCAAGGGACCTGCAAACGTAGATGCAAAAGGGATATGAGGGGCTTACAGCCCCTGTAGTGAGCATCATTTTTGTCATGTTATGAGGCACGGCACAGACACATAACGGGGAATCCTAACCTTAGGATTGGATTTGTACTAAGTCTTGGTTAGATGACAGGGAAGACAATTGCATTTACCTTACCGCCCTGGATGAATAATCTCTACTAGGCGTGGCTAGAGAGAGGCGCAGAAGTACAGAAGACACAAATACAAAAATGTGAAATGAATTTAATTTTATTGGTGAAATTGGAAATGTATTATATAGTGGTTAGGAATATCACAAAACACTACCAGGTGGTAGGATCACTTGCCACAAGCATGAGTGGGGCAAGTGAGTTGCGCAGAGACAGGAAACCAAAAAATGTATTTCCTGATTTAGAAGCCAGTTCATTTTGAGGGTCAAAAACAAAAAACGAGATATTTGTCTTTGAAATGGCCCAACAAAGGCAAAATCAAAACATGGTGAATGCTGTTATTCACAACCGCTGATATGTATTTTTTATTGTGCTTTCCTGGCATGGGGCCCACAATGTCAAGAGCCCATACTTTGAACGGTAGTTGGTTTGAATGGGGAGTACAGAATTAGGTGGGTTTTTGCTTTTGGCAAACTTTTCGCAGACCTCGCACTGTTCTAGCACTTCCTGGACATTGCGGTATAAGGTTGGCCACCAGGCTTTATGTTTTAGGAATTTGTATAGATTTTGGCTCTTGGTATGTCCAAGATCTCTGTGGTAGCAAAGAATGGTATCAACTTGTTGATGTGTGGGGATGTAGGGAATGGTTGTGCCATCTGACGTTTTTCTGTGAAGGGTTCCATATACATCAGCAAAGAGGTATTCATTATTGATGACCATTTCTTTGGTGATATTGGTTGTGCCTGCAGGGAACCATTTTTCTTTTGTACAAACCACTAGGAGAGTCCAGTCTGGGTTGAGCCTATTCTTTCCCCTAGAAGCGCGGACATACAGACGGGACAGGGCGTCCGCCATGGCGAGCTTGGCCCCGGGCTTATATTGGATGAGCATGTTAAACCTTTCTAATATTTCCATTCACCGCGCTTGGCGGCGTGACAGGTTTGCTTGTGTCTTGAAGTAGATGAGTGACTTATGATTGGTTAGTGCTGTGAATTCTTCCTGCCGTTCCAGGTAACAGCACCATTTGACTAGGCAGTGTACAATGGCCAACAGTTCTTTGTCGTGGATTGGGTATTGACACTTGCCATCTGTCAGTTTGCGCAACTCGTAGGCTACTGGCAGGGAGTCACCATCACTATTCTTAATTTGTAGTACTCCCCCAATGGATGCATCTGAAGTGTCAGTTTCCATCTGGTACTCTCCGTCTTATTTGGGGTATTGTAAGATGGGGGCTGTTGTGAGCTTTTCCTTGAGACGTCTAAAGCAGAGGTCACATTGGGGGGTCCATACAAACTTGGACTTGGCGCCTGTTATGATGGACAGGGGAGCAGACAAGAAGCCACAGTTGGGTATGAAGCGCCGTACATAGGCCACCATTCCCAAGAAGGTGCAGAGTTCTGATTTGTCTTTGGGAGGTGGCATTTTGCAGATGGCTTGTATCTTCTGGCTGTTGGGTTTGATGCCGACTTTTGAGACTATGTGTCCCAAGAAGGGTAGTTTCTCTTGGAAGAACTGGCACTTGAAGGGCTTGGCCAACAGTTTGTGTTGTGCCAAGGTTGCAAAGACTTCCTCCAGGTCTTTGTGGTACTGTTCCACCAAGGGGCTGTAGACAATAATATTGTCCAGGTACACCAGGGCGTGTTTGCCTATGTGTGGTGCAAACACTTTGTTCATGAAGGTTACAAAGGTGGATGGGGCGTTGGTCATGCCAAAGTTGAGTACCGCACATTTTTAGGAACCGTACTTGGTGCAGAAGGCTGTCTTGGAGATATCTTCCTCCTTGATACAAATCTGGTTGTAGCCTGCAGTTAGATCAATCTTGGAGAAGACAGAGGCACCTCCCAAGGCGTCAAAGAGATTGTCAATTAATGGTAATGGGTAATGATTCTTAATGGTGACTTTGTTTAAGGCGCAGTAGTCTGTGACCAGGGGTAAGGTCCCATCCTTTTTAGCCACAAAGAATACGGCGGCCCCAAAGGGAGATGGTGAGGGGCGGATAAGTCCTTTTTCCAATGCCTCCTTGAGATAGGCACGCAAGGTGTTGTCCTTGTTTGGGGTCAGCCTGTAAATGGGGTATGCCTTGGGTACAGCCCCCTTGAGTTGGATGGAGTGTTGGATGTGTTTCTCAGGGGGTAGCCCAGGTAACGCCTCCTTAAAGATCTCTGGGTGACGGGCCAATATGTTGCAATCTTGCGGCGTGGAGGTGTCCTGGTAGTCCTAGAAGTGTATGATTTCATAATGGCAGGAGTCCCAGTCAATTGCTTTCAGGTTTTCCTTCTTGTTCAAGGTCTCCGTGATGCGTACAAAGACGTGGTCTTGTAGAAGTTGGTCTACGGAGTCCGGGTGGATTTTGTGGTTGACACCTTCACGCTTGATGGTCAACACTGAGGTCGCCCAGTCCACGTGGGGGTTGTTTTTCCGTAATTAGTCCAGCCCCAGTACAATGTCAAACTTAGGGAAGTCAATGACAGGACCTTGGATGGTGGAGTGGAGGTTCTCAAGCATGACAGAGAAGGGGTCAGTTTCCTTTGTCACAGCAATGTGGTATTCATCAGCCAGGACCATTTTTATAATCCGCAAAGGATTAGTGGCCAGCTTAAATTTATCCACAAAGCTACTGTTGACTAAAGTTCGGTCTGTGCCCAAGTCCAGGAGTGCTGAGCCTATGTAACTGCAAAAGCGGAAAGGGTAAGACATCAATTTATTGGGATGTCTGGTGAGGGTGTATAGTACCAGGTCTTCCGAGGGCACTTGGATTATTGGGCATTGGTCCACGTCCTCGGGTCGGTATTCATTGTTGGGCAATTCAGGAGTTGCGTGGGGAGAGCTTGGCTTGCTTAGTGCTCTCCCTGGGCTTTTCCCTTGTCCTGGTTGCCTTGGGTGGCAGTGACGCGGAAATGGGTACAATTTGACTGGCTGTTATTCCCATTCCCATTCAAACCCGTGGGTTTGTGGTTATTGTTGTTGCCGTTGCCTCCAGGGGGTGGTCAAGAGGAGCGCCCGCTTGGATGGGAGTCCTTGGGCCTTTCTTGTTTCCCAGTCTGTGCCTTGTGTAGAGTGTTGGATGATTGTTCTTCTTTTTCCGCTTCACAGTACAGGCTTTGCAGGTTGGTAACTTTGTCCAGGTTCATATGTCTCATCACGTGCAACTTGAGAGCGTTGTAGTACATGAGGTGTGTTGCTGGGGTATCAAAGGCTATGTTGGATGGGGAACGGAGATGGAGTTTCTTGTAGGCGCGGGTGAGTTCTTTAACAATGCCTGTCTGGGTCAGGTTCTTTACTTGGCGTATGATCATGAGTGCCGTATCCTTAAGCATGAACCTCACCAAGAAGTCCTGTTTGAAGGTGTCCAAGTTCTTGTCAGTGTGTTCTTTGTGCCACTTGTCACACCAGGTGACAGCATCATGGGTCAGGCAAATGGAGATCTCCGCAATCCAAAATTGCTGTGGGCAATCCATCTGAGCCAGCTTGCTTTGGGCGGACTGGATCCATGCAACAGTGTTGTTGTTGTTGGCCCCTGCAAAGGGTTCCAAGGCGGCGCTGCAAAGTCTTTGTGCAACATAGGCAGGCATGGTGGTTTTTTCAGCTGGTTGTGGCATCAAGGAAGGTGCCTGAAAGAACCCTTGGGCAGACAGGGCGTTGAAGGCGGATAGAGGGATCACCATGTTTTGGTAGAGAACAAAACCATCAGGTATCTCGGTACCATGGGTATACGGAGTCCAGTTGGGAAGGAGGCCAGACATGATTCTGTCGAGGATTTGTTGGCCGCAGCGTGTGCGGGCAACAGACAGAATTTTTCAAGATACGGTAGGATGGAGAACCTACCTGTGCTACCAATGTCGTAACTGTGCTGCTTTAGCAGAGTTACACAGGGAAAAATATTTAGAAGATAGATAATAATCTTTATTGCAAAATAGTGACTATATAGCTATTGTGAGTCAATGGATAGTAGGAACATGATTAGTGATCACACGGCTGGATGGAAGAGGGGGTGGCTTGATCCTGATAATGAGTCAAGCGCCAAATCAAGATATCCACCGTGAAGGATTATCATCTGTTCATGTTGATAGATTTGGTAATTTGAGCTGACTTCCTAGTCTGGCTTTGGGTGACTGGGTAATCAGATTTCGGGTCACAAACCTGCTTGGTTGGAACCTTGTTGGCGGGTTGAACCTGCGGTTTTGACAGTTCAGAGCCAAGGAATAACTCATGCAGGGATCAGCAGGTCAAATTGGTAGTGCTCCTAATTAGGAGGAAGTACCTGCCATCTGACATTACCATCAGATTGGCTCACGTTGTTAGACACGTCAAGGGGTGACTCATAAAGCGCCCCCTGTGCATTGTAAGATATGTTAGCAGGCAAGTCTGGAAACTTGGTTGCAACAGTAATATTTATTCTTTCTGTATACATTTGCTGAACTTGGTGGACACTTCCCTTTTTCCTTTGCTGGGATTTAAATGTTCTAGTAACTCATTATTATTAAGTTAGGATCACTTTGCTGCCTAGCTTGGGTGTGATCAGTATCAGTGTTTTTTTACTTTGAAAGTTTTTTCTTCACAATTGATATTGTAGCTTGCATAATGTGACTGTACTACAGTCACTGCTGAGTATTTAGCCGAATAAATGCTCCAAAATATAAAGATGTTCTGTTTTTGTTGTTTATTACATATAGATAGGTTTGTTTGGAATTCTTGAGGGAAAGCTTCCTAGAAACTGGATATCTATGTTTAATAAAAGAAAAGAATATGGATGTTTAGTTAGGTTAGGCTAACTAAAAGAATTGAGGCAAGATTGGCCGAATCAATCTTGGAGACTAGGCGTCTCAAAAATGGGTTGATTAATCAGGAAAATTAATTAATAAATACAGGATATAATTAATGAGGATTTAATTATATTAATATGGTCTTGACTTTGTCAAGAAGTTTGGTTAAGGTTAACCATGGGAAACCCCCTTGAATTAGGGTTAAAAGCGCTGTGTTGGCAAATTTATTGAATTAGAAGCGCCGCTGCACCGCCTAATGAATTTAAGATGCGCTGAGGCGCCGCTATCAAATTTTCTCAGGCGCCGCCTGGGGAAATTTCTGAGCGCTGCAGTGGTGCCTGGTTTGAGTTTCAAATTAGTTTAATGGGGTTTAAAGGCAAAAAACCATTAAATGCAAAAATAACTAAATAAAGGCAAGGATGGCTAGGAATTCAGGTTTGATCAGCTGGTTCCCAGTTGGAACACTGATAGCTGAGTTTAGGATGTGCAATCCACAGGGTTTTGGTGCTGGGAGCTGGGGAAGCTCCATGCCAAATTGGTACATTGGGTTGAATGGAGTCAGGTGACTTCTGCCCATTGTAGGTCAATTCTCATAGGTTGAGAATTGTTGGTGATCTTTCAGGTAAAGATCTATGTTGGATGACTCAAATGTCATAGACCATGTGATGCAAATCATTGGTTGATTCAGGAACTGGAGGGGTTTTCAGCTAAATATGCCCTGAATGGTATATAAGCAAAAACAGTTAAACATTAATAAAATATATTCATTGTCGGTTTTGACGCTTTCCCCTCACCTATTTTTCAATTGTCATGCCTTCTTTGTTAAAATTTGAGAGAGCCAAGTTTGGGGTCCTTTGTGTGGAAACCGCTGTCGCAAGAAAGGAGGTTCCTACAAGTATATTGGAAGAAGCTTGGACCAGCCTGGAGGTCACTAAGACTGTTCCTGCCAAATCTTTAGTAGAAGTAAAGGCTGATTTGAAGAGCTGTATTCCAATTACTTTGCAAAGGAAGGGACTCCCACCCAAGGGAACCAAATTTATGCTTGGGATGCCTGGAACTTGTTGGTAGGATGGGATGAAATCTTGCAACAAGTAAAAGAGATGGTGAATCGTGAAATTGAGGCGTTGAGAGCACGAGAGGAAAAAACCGTTGAAATCATGGCTTGTTGGCGGGATGACAATAAAGTGTTATCCAATAAAATTGCCTCCCTGGAGGCAAAGCTCCTCAAAGCTTTGTCCCAGGAAGGTAACAGCAATAAGAGTCAAGGGCAGGATAATGACATGATGGACTGGTTAAGCCTGGATCTGTCACACATAATATACCTGAAGATTGATGGGTCAGTTGGGTTTGTTTATGTATAGCTTTTTATCAGTTATATGTTGTATCTATAATTATATTGGATTTTACTTTGCACAGTATAGTTATTGTAAAATCTATCTGGGGTTACAAGTTAAGGTTGCCTAAACTTTGTTTATTCTTAGTGCATAAGTTGAGCTTGTTAAAGCCTAGCTTTGATTGGTTATTTAAAAAGTTATAGAAAGTATAGCCTTTTAATTGTGGAGCCTTGCTGAAATTATGAAATGTTGATAAAATGGGGATAAAAGCCAAACACTAGAAATATTTAGCAACAAAACCATCCTCAATATCAAAAGCTCAAGTGGTAAACTCTAAGTAAAGGCATTGGGAGGAGACAACCAATAAAAACAAGGGCAAAAGTAATAAAAGCAGCAATCTGAAGAACTAAAACAGGATTTTACAAACAAATGATTTGGCAAATTGGTTCAATCATTTCCTCAATTTTGGGCTCAGGTTTGCTGCAAGCAGGATGGAAACTGCAGTTGCTATGAAATTGACACCACAGTTCAAGAGAAACTGTACAGGCATATAAGTTAACAGTAGTTGTATTTCCATAGAGTTTTTTTGCCAAAAACTTAAAAAGTTGAGGTTGAAATATTATAGTTTTATTGCACTACTGGAGTAGTTTTGAACTCTAACCCAGCATATTTAGGTGTTAGGATTGAATGCTTGCATCATCAGGGTTTTTTTTCAATCATGCCATTTGAATTACCAAAAATTATGACACCCTATTTTTATTTTTGGGTCAAAAAGCACCAAAGACTCATTTCTACATTTTGAGGCTTTAAACACTTTTGTTCAACTTAGTCACCTGTTTAGCCACAACTAGGGCTGTGTCGGCTTTGAAAATGGATGATTAAAGCATTTGCCTTAATTGTCCCGTCCTCCCTTCCCCGGACCCGTTTTTCGGATTCCCCTACATTTGGGGAATCTGATATTTTAAAAAAAAGAAGGCCTCAGAAGGCTTTCTGCATTCCAGATTTTTGAGCTATATTATAAATATACTTATAATAAAAATTAATTTTGATCAAAATTTTTAATTTCGAATTTATTATTTTTAATTTTTAAAAAATAGAGAGAGAGAAAAATATAAAAATTTATTTAAAAAAAATCCGAATTAACTACACCCTTCTGTGGGTGTGGAAGGAAACGATTCTGAAGAATCTTCTTTGAGAAGATTCCCTCTAAATCGTTTCCAGATTTCGGATGGGTGCTTCTTTTAAGAAAAGGAGCCACCTGTCCGAAATCCGACTTAGCCCTAGCCACAACCCACTTCTGATCAACAGCTTGGTTGATGTCAGCATATTTTTAGTACCTCTTTTTTAGTTCAGGCTCTTTGGTTCTTAACTTTGCACGGATAGGCAATTCCCGCCAAGATGGAACTAACGTGGCACAACTATGCTTTATCTGTTTAAAGGAAATTTGGCTTTGGTGAAACTTATGTCGTGAAAAAGTTTAAATTGTATTACCATTTAACCTGCCAAAAACCTGTGGTTAATTGTAGGGAGTGGTTAAAGCTAATTGGCCGCCAGATTGCGGTGCTAAATTCGACTGCCCGGCAATATAAATTTGATCCTTTTGGGGAATCTATTGGATTCGAACTGATTTGCTATTTTGGCGTTAGTGGATCAAAGCCACAAGTTGTAAAGGGGTTTCCAGACGATGTACCATATGCTTGGAAGCAGGTGATATAACCATGCAGGTGGGTAGGGTACTAACCCTCTTTAGACTGATCGGACATGCTCGAATTTCGAAGCCTCAAGCCTGGGTAAAACTAAGCCTGGCTCCCGCTCGAAACTTGTACAGCAACAAAAATAGGCCCAGATTATTGCACACAGGCCGCAGTCTGTTCAGCGCGAAGCTTAAAACCTATGCCCTCGAAAGTTTTATCCAAGCGAAGGAGCAAGGGTAAATTAGGTAGCCATTGCGCAGTAACCGCGTCTAACCAATCAGATTACCTGTTGATGCAAGATGCCAGTTGCTTACCTTATTCGCTACAACTGGCAGCCTTCCATCCAATCAAATAGTTACATACCAGATCATTCGGTGAGCTTTTAAGGAAATGTAGCGTGAAACTGGGATGCTGCATACAATATTTATTTATTCTAAAAATTTCTACAGCCATAGGTTGCTGAATCATTTTGAACGGAATGGTTGAAGCAAGCATGGTGCTGATCCCAAATGAAGTTTGTATTCTTTGTCGGTTTAAAGTTAGATTAGGTTGATAATAAAATAGAATGAAGTAAAGTCTGTATCTCCCCTTTAAATAAACTCTAAATTAGAAATCGGTGGCTATATTTAACAAAGCCATAAAAGCTAAATGTAAACTGATCCACGAAGAATCATGTAAAGATTGACAGACTTACCGCTCTAGTCGCCCATTAAAAACTTATTTTTAATATAAATTTAAACAAACTGCTGTTTGGTAATAGCACCCAAAGATGGGCAAAGCAGCCCAGGGATGAATCAATCTTTATAAAAATCTATTTTTATAGTTGATTTTTTAGTGCATATAACGCTGTAGCTTGGCAACAATTATCTTAACACTACTGGGACATGTCGATAGTGCATATTCAAGATGCGGGGCATTGCCCAGGTGCATGGATCCACAGCTTTATGCGTATATTGTGGGTGGACATTGCTTTAATTTGGAATTTATAAAGCTGGATTGAGATGTCGGATCGACACCATTTGCATCAAATAACATCAAATATTGGAAGTTAAAGTAGAGTTTATTTTAATTTAGGTTATCTTAACCAAGAGGATGGAAGGGTAACAGAGAATATAAGCATTCATATCTTTTTGTTGATTCAATGGACTAGCTCGGTGGATTATTAGTGATGAGATGCAAGGATATGTATCTTAATTAAAGATGTCATCTATCCAAGAGTCCTTGCACTTAAATGGTATATAACCATTGGTATATGAAGTAGATGGATATGTTTAAATTCATATCTTTACTTGCTATCTTCTCTCAGATTGACTCCAAGCCAGCGGAAACCAAGGCAGTGCAATACATTGTCGGTGGGGAGTATGGTGATGCCAACAAACACAAACATTTGGTTCGCATTGTAGCAAACAATCAAATGTGTGGAGGATGTCTGATTGCTAAGAATGCCGTCCTCACTGCAGCCCATTGCACCTTAAGCACTGATCCCAATGATTACAACATCCGCCAAGGCAAGACAACCCAACAAGAGATCGACTCTTCTGAACGCTTGCAAGCAATCTCCGTACACCCCCACGAGGAATACAACAAGCAGATGTTTCGTGCTGACATTACAGTTATCTTAATTGACCCCAGCCATAGCCTCACCAACTACTTGACTCTTGGTGAAAGTAAAGTTTCTGAAGGAACCCATGTGCACTTGGCCGGGTGGGGCAAGGAAGTTTATTCAGGAGAAGTATCACATCGTTTGAAAACACTTGACCTCAAAGTCATGTCTGACAGTGTCTGCAAGGGACTCTTTTTAAATTTATGAGTCCCAAAGCCACCTATGTGCTTCTTCACCAGTGTAAGGACACTCTGCTTGCATGGGGGACTCTGGTGGTCCCCTTGTTTCTGACGGCAACACTGTAGTTGGAGTTGTTTCTTATGGTGATCAAATGTGTAGTAAGTCTGGCACCAGCTTCACCCGTGTATCTGCCTATGCCGCGTGGATCAAGAAGATTGTTGGAAATAAGGAGTCTTTTGAAGAAAATCAAACTCAAAAAACTACTTCAGAGTCCAAAGAAGAATCCCAACTTGATCAATACCAGTACACCAATGTTCATCCTGGTTCTCAACCTAACCAGCCCCAATTCCCCATTGGACGCCCTGAATCTCAACCTGGTATGCCAAACTACCCCCTTCAACCCATCCAATATCCTGGAGCTCAGCCTGAACAATCCAAGTCCCAAGTTTCCTTTATGCCCAATCAACACATGCAGTCCCAGAACCAAGATAAACCCACTGTCATCTACTATAACCAAGGAACCCAAGAGGAAGCAATTCCCCAAGGAACTTTGATCTACAACGTCTAAACACTATCCCTTAAATAAAGTTACTACATGGCAGATGTTAAACAAAACTAATATCCTTAAAATCTTAAATCCATTCCATACATCAATCCTAAGTACCTCTAATAACCCCAGGACTTTAAATGTTTCTTCCAACTTACTCAGATACAGCAGACTTTAAAGCTATGGCGCCAAGCAAAAATAACTCAGATTTAAACAAGAGAGACACAGATTTAATAAAATACAAGTAAGGCAAGTTCCTGACTGGAAATAACTTAATACTTTCAATGAACTCAAAAAAGGCCAAACAAGAATAGCAATAACACTCATTCAAAACAAAAAATATATCAAGCATCAAACAACAAATTCTAAGCTACAAAAAAATGATTTGATACAACAAGTGGAATAGATTTGGTTGTTCTGTAATATATTATAATCCTATCATGATCCAGACAAGCCACCAACAGACGGGCTAAACAGAAATAAAGTTAGAGCAACCAAGCAGCAACTTTTTACAAGCACTTAATTAAATGAAGTCACATAAGACGTGTAATGACTGTATCCTAAAATAGAAAATGAGTATTTTAACAGCCAATCAATCTCTATCCAATTTAGAGCAGAGGCATTCTTATTGATTTTCAAGGCTCTTTATTTAAGTGTAATGGTTTTAGGAACAGTCTAAATCCATAATTGTTATTACAATAAGATTCATACCATAAAACTTTAAACTTCTTCTTCTTGTGATTTTTTTGCTTGTTTTTTTTCAATGATCTTTACTAGTAATAACATTTTTTACAGCCTCAGTAAACAAGGCAGCAGCAAGAAAGTGTCAGCAGAGGTGTGGCTCAGTACACAGAGGCCCCTGCTTACACCCAGATATTTGATGTGGGTAATATAATGGTGGAGTTGCCACAAAATTCAGAGGTATTCACAAAATGAGGGATAAAATATCAAATGCTCGAGTAATTGAGAAGGAGTAAAAATTGTAAAGTTGAAATATGCATGCAAAAATCTTCAGGCAAAGGCATGGGTAAAATGCAACCTAAGAAAGCTAAAACAGAAAACAAGAAGATAAGAGATTGAGAAATTGTCACTGGATTTTTTAAGTAGAGAATCTCATAAATTGGTTTGATGATTCCCTCAATTTCAAAATCAGAGGTGTCAAAGAACAGCGCAGAGGCTGCAGATACCACAAGATCATCTCTACATAAAGCAAGGTATCTCCTGGATATGCACACAAGGAGGAGCTCCATATTCTGTGAAATATGAAAAACTCAAAACTGAAAAACTAGTGTTAAGTTTTGGTGTTTATTGAACTACTGGGGAAAGAAGATATTCTGTCCATTTTTTCTGTCAACAGATATTCCGTCAAATTTGACCCAACTATTTTTTCTTTGTATGTAAAATATTTAACTTTGTAACAATAAAAAAATAAAAAGTTCAAAAAAAGAAAATTTTCTCTATAAAAATTATTATTTACAACTTTTAATGATCTGATTTTATTTTATGGCAGTTAATTTAATTTAATTAGATTTTTATAAGGTAAAGATTTAAAATCAAGTGTCAGGAATGACAATTTGGATTCTCCTAAATCTCAAAATACGGAATCAGAGTCAAACCCTGGACAAAACCCTTTGCGGACTGCCAGACTCATAGGCTGGGAACCCAATAACCCACTGCTAATTGATGAAGTTGCTTCCAGCCCGCCAGGACCCAAACCCTTAGCTACCCTGCAGGATTCTGCAAGCAAACCGCCAGTGCAAGATGCCAGGAATTTTCCCGAGGTGCCAACGCCAGCCACCGGTGGTTTACCCGGTAAAATAGACAAATTTCTCCCTGTAAGTTATTCCAAACTCCCCCAAAGTCCTGGGGAAGGCACTGAACCCAAAGAGGCACCCAATACCCAAATCAATAAACAGAAGGATTTGAAGTCTTCTCACCCCAAAGCGGCCAGTGGCAAACCGCCAGTGCCGAGCGCCACACTGCCATCTGAGACACCCAATGTCAACCCGCCTGAGCCCAGAAAACCAACCAGGTAGTGAAGCCTGGCAGTGTGGTATAAATACCTGCTAGGCCAAGATCAACCATCATCGTCATTTTTAAATAAAGGTTATGAGATATTGGTTTCCCCAACTATTGCCGTATTTTATTCTTGCCATCTTCCAGTTAACCCCAAGATTGTCTGCCCCCCTGCCAACCTGCCAGCTACGTACCACCCGTCAGGTGCTGTAGGGTTCCTTGTCACCAGTCCCCATAGTGTGTCCTGGGTCGTAGCCAGGGACCGGCTTGGAGGAGTTGTCATTCTCTAACAGGGGTGAAGGGTATGTGAGAAGCTTATACTTGGCTTGCATAAAAGCAAACTCCTCCAGTACCTTTCCAATCACCAAGTGAGTGTCTTTGCCGTATACCTGAACTTCAGCAGGTGCCAGCCCGCCTGTAGGCTGATACCAATCCTGGAGTAGTCTTGCAAACTCTTCTCCAATGAACTCTCTTCCTCTATTTGACATCTCCAAATGCCTGGTCACCTTCTCCCACTCCTCCTGGGCAGACATACTAGATGCAAACTTCCTGCGCCCTAGGTGGTATGATTCCCCATCCCCTTGGCTAAGATGGAAAATGTGGGGTAATTGACTCATAAAACTTATATCCTTTTTTAACACAGGAAATTTGGGTAGGGGTTGTAATAGGCGCTTTATTATCTGTCATAAGGAAGATCCCCTTAGAAACCTTCTGAGATATTGCCTTTGGATAGGGAATAATTAGGGTTTTGTGCCAGTACTTGGAGTCCTTTTAACAATCTCTTGGACTCCTTGTACTTGGTCTTTGGCTCCTTTGCTTTGGTCTTGGGCTCCAGCACTTTGGTTGTGGGCTCTGTTGTCTTAATCTTAAGCTCCTGTGGTCTGACTTGGCTCTGGCTTCCTATCCTTGGTCTTCTGCTCCTTCTTTAGCTTGGGTGGCCTTTGTAATCCACTTGATCCAGTCCCTGAAGAGTCTCAGATAGCTCTCCCTTTTATAGCCCCTTGTTTCAGACCAAAATCCTCTCTTAGAACTCTGGTTCTTTAAAGCTTAAACTATCCTGTTTTTCTTTTTTATAATATATTAAACTTTCAAACTTACTTCAGCCAATGAAAGCCCTGAATTTTCCGCTTCTGCTCCCCATTTTTTAGGCTTTAACTCTCAAGTTAAAGCCCTTAAAAACCTAATTAAGTAGGCTCCAGGTTGCAGCCAATCAAACGCCTTACTTCAACAGTTTTGCCAAAACAGTTTATCCAGAGACCTGTTCCTGACCCTGGTTTGAACTCCAAGCTGTCCTGCTCTGGGAAAACCACTGCTCCGCGTTTTGAACAGTTTTGCCGTAATTCCTGTCACGTTTCCCCGACAAATCTTGAGCGCTTCCACATATTTTTTACTTAGGCAATTTTTGAACCTTCAATTTTTCAATGTTTCTCTGTGTTTCTCCGTGTTTCTGTCAACGTTTCGCATCTTTGAACCTGCCTGTTGCTCGTCATTTTGCTTCCCTAGTTGTTCTCGGCAAAATTCTCTCTTTTGCTCTAACAGTTTCTCTGTTCTTCTTCCAGCTTCTTTCTGGTCCTTTCTATTTTAATCTTTTTCCTAAAAAAACATGTAGTTCTAATAAACTATAGGTTACTTTTCCTCCTCTTTCTTTTTCCTTATATGATCTTTAATCCTTTTTTAATTGTAATCAGGCTGTCGTGAATAACGGCATTCACCATGTTTCAATTTTGCCTTTGTTGGGCCATTTTGAAGACAAATATCTTGCTTTTGCTTTTGACTTCTGAAATGAACTAACTTCTGCTTCAGGAAATATGATTGTTTGATTTCCTGACTCTGCGCAACTCACTTGCCCCACTCATGCTTGTGGCAAGTGATCCTACCGTCCTGGTAGTGTTTTGTGGTATTCTCAACCACTATATAATACATTTCCTATTCTACCAATAAAATTAAGTTCTATTCACATTTTTGTCTTGGTGTCTTCTGTACTTCTGCGCCTCTCTCTAGCCATCCCTAGTAGAGATTATTCATCCAGGGCCGCAAGGTAAACACAATTGCCTTCCCTGTCATCTAAACATGACTTAGTATGAATCCAATCCTAAGGTTAGGATTCCCCGTTGTGTGTCTGTGCCGCGCCTCAGAACACAACAAAAATGGTGCTCACTACAGGGGCTGTAAGCCCCTTGGTTATCCCTTTTGCATCTATGTTTGCAGGTCCCTTGCCTCTGCCTATTTGGGAGTCAACCTCTCCTGAAATTACCAGCCCTCCTATTGAGGAAGACATTGCCAACCCACCTATTGTCTCTATTGTATTAAACCTTGGGAATGGTCTCTGCTTAGTTGCTTACCCCATGGGTACCCCTGACTTAGAACAAGTCATGGCAGTAGCCCTTGGGATAGCTCGGGACGGAACCATCCCTTGCCTTCAGCTACAGTTTAGCCATGCCAAATACTATGAGTTAATTGTGGCCCCTCAGTTTCCACAACATCTCCTCTCAGCGGCTGGCTCCGCTGATCACCTGCTATCATCCTTTGTACAGCCCGCCTTGGCCCACCACCAATGGTGTTGGGACTCCACATCCAAGAAATTTTGTCTCTACAAGCAGCTGTTACCCATCATTGGGACCAGTTCACTGCCTACCAACAGTGGATACATTCCCTATTCTCCCTGATATCTGAAAATCAGCGTGATTTGGTCACCTCTCAAACATGTCTAGTCAATTCCATTGAGCAAATGCGCCAGTCCATCCCTGAGTATGTTAGGGAGCAACTACATGAGTTTCACCAGTTAGAACAACCCTGGAAAACTCAAGTAGAATCCACCCTAAACGCTTATCTCTCCAACTTTGAGCGCCTAGTGCAACAGCTCAATGCATTTAGTGTCTATTCCTTTAAGCAATTGAAACAGGTAGCTAACCTTGCCGCCCAAGGCCTAAATGAACTCAGTGTGGTGTTCAATCAAGAGAGAGCTACCACTGCTGCTGCTATAGCCAAACTTCAGAGTCAGGTGAATGAGCTGTCCACTCCCAAACCTGATGTTCCACCTTCTCCTCCTGCTGATGATCTGGTGGACAGAGAGCAGAAAATCTGGGAAGCTATCAAGGAATTACGCGCTTCCATTTTTAGCCAAGGACGTTCTACTAAAATGCCTCAACCTGATCCCCAGGTTCTTGCGCTGACTGCTCAGATTGCAGAACTACAGCAGGAAGTTGCTGCTTTACGGGAGGTAGTGACAGCCGCTGCTGGCCCACTCGGGGTTAGCGAGGAGGATGGCTGTTGTCCTGGTTTGGTGGGGGCTCCTCAAATCCACTATGCCAGAGAGTTGATTGCCCTAGCTAATGAGGTGATCTATGTGAAACAAGACCAGACTGAGTTGGACAGGGACGTACAGAAGATGAGTGAGTTGATTGATTCAGTAAACGACAGATTTGCCCCTTGCCTATCAGTGGGGCCATCCCTTACTTCGCAACTGGCTGAGCTCTCCACTGTTGTCACTACCCAAGGACAACGCCTAGATGTTACTGAAAAACAGACCACTCTAGCCAACACTACAGGTGCCAGAACCACTGAGACTCTAACAACCCTTGAAGAAAGTGTTTGACAAATGTGGGATAGACAACCCCCCTCCAAATCTGAAGCTGAGTTCTCCCCGCGCATAAATGTACTCAATAGCAGCAATAGTGGTCCAGCTCCCAAGGCATACTTCAAGCCTACTTTTAAGCAAGTCTTTGATCCCAAAACCTCGACTATCTCAGCTTTCTTAACTATTTACAAGACTGCCATGAGACAAGCATCAGATGGAGTTAAGAAAGAACATATTCTGACCTGCCTACACCCAACCTGTCAAGAGGTAGTTGTACCAGAGCTGCCCACCATTGAGACCTGGGGAGACTTGAAACAGCTCCTGATTGACAAGTTTGGTGGTGATCTTAGCCTGGAGGTGAAAAAGGATGCTTTCATGCACATATCCTTCAAGCCCAAAGAGACATTAGCTGAATTCACAGACAGATTTTACATGGAGGGACAACAGACAATAACAAGCAGACAATTGACAGCGCATGAAGCGTATATGGCCTGTGCCCAAGCCCTCAAGGTGAATCAACTCCTATGCCTCCATTTCAAGGCCCACAAGGCTATGCTGTCATCCATGAAAAGTATAAAGACACTGCTCCAAGATATACATCTTATCCATTCTGGGGCAGTCATTTGGGAAAGTTGTGCCACTTCCAACTCTGGCTCCTCTTCTTGCGGCCCTCATATCCTCACTATGAACTCCCAAATCCTCCTTGACGTCAGGGTTGCCACAACTGTGGTCAGATAGGCCACCACTCTTGCATCTGCACCAATCCGCAGATTGAAGGAGCTGATCTCAAGGATCAGTCAGGAAAAGAACAGTCAACCTAAAGGCAGAAACACTCTCAGTTGACAATTCTTCCCAGTCTTCTTCTATACCTCTGCCTGCTACTGACTCTGAGCCTGCTGATGATGAGGCTCCTCCTATCTCCTTCTGTTCCATGGCATTTCTGACAATTCTGATGTGGATGAATCTGATGTTGAAGACCATGATGCATACAGGTATTCTGTTCGCCGTCCCTGAGACTATTGCTGTTCCCTACAAGCTACAATCTGGGAATACTACAACTACCACCAAGCCCTTGTCTGAGGCCAAAGCAGTTGTCTCCCGCCCCTATCTTACTCAGGCAAAACGGTCCCCTGTATTAGTGGAATCATCAGAGGAAGCTGCTGAAGTTGCAGACGCCGTTTTCAAGAATGTATCTTTCTCACTCCACATCCAAACTGTATAAAAGGAGTTTCTGGGACTACAATGCATGATTGAGAAATGGGACAAGGAACTAGCTGAGGCACAGGATATCTTGGCTGTTTTGCCACCCTTTGGACGCACCACCACCCAAGTAGAGATATCTATCCAAAAGGTCAAGATCAAAGCCGTCCTGGACACTGGTTCTCTGGTCAACGTTGTTTCTTCTAAACTGATGAAGAATCTTAAGCTGGCCACTGATCTCAACTACCATCAATCCTATGGCACTGCTGGTCTCTCCATGACTTGCGCCATTGGTGCGTACTCTGCCTTACCAATGCAATTTTGTAAACTCCTGTTGGCTGCACTGGCTGTTGTTCTAGAAAATGAGAGCTATGACCTTTTGGTTGGTACCCAGTTCCTTTGGGAATATAATGGGATCATCAACCTAAAGGATGGTTATCTTTATGTCCTAGGGTACAAAGTCCATCTGATCTTTGAGGAGCCAATCAAAGTTCCTGGTAAGCTTTTAAAGACATGTACTCTGGAGTACCCCACTGGAGTTTTCACCCTAAAATACCAAACCCATTCCACCAACATGAAGTGTCCTCCCATGGCTTGTCCTGCAACTGAGGGGATCCCTCTCATGGCCACGTCTGCTTTCACTATACCCCCAGGCTCTCAGGCTATCCTAGACTTCCAGATATCATATGAACTACCTGAGCGGACTTTCTTAGAGCTGTACTCCCCTCCCTCACTGGGGCAGAACAAGGCTTACCTTTGTCCTGGAACTCTAGACGTTTCCCACAAGGATCCCGTTCAATTACTAGTTGCCAACCTTACTGCGCTTCCTATGGCAGTATCCAGAGGACAGTTTGTTGGTTATGGAAAGTTGTTAAATGCTCCTGATGTCTTGTCTCTTCACCCTTTTGGAACGTTTCAAGACTTTAACCTACCCAAAGACAAGCCTCAAGTCCTATCTCTGTTCACTGTCCAAGACTTCCCTCAGTTGTCCCCAGTCCAACAGAAAGAGGTACTTGATTTACTAGACCAGTTCTCAGACATCTTTGCTAAAGATAGTACTGATTATGGGCTAGCCAAAGGTGTGATTCATCAGATTGACACAGGAGATGCTCCTCCCTTTTGTGCCAAGCCATACTGCTGCATCCAAGTAGAAGATGTTCAGGTTTCTAAGGAGCCCAAACAACTGCTGGATGCTGGACTGCTAGCTCCCTCTCAAAGTCCCTGGGCTTCCCCTCTGCTCATCTTAAAGAAAAAAGATGGAGGCCACTGGATTGTGATGGACTATCAAAGGTTGAATTCTCTAACCAAGAAAGATTCCTATCCCTTACCGCGCATTGATGACGCTCTTTGACGCCTTGGAGGTTCTAAGTTTTTCTCTGCCATGGACTTGGCGTCTGGCTACTGGCAAGTTGACCTCTCTCCTGAAGACCGTCAGAAGGCTGCGCTCATCACATCAGAAGGATTGTTTGAACCTAACTGCATGCTGAAAGGGCTCTGTAATGCCCCGGCAACTTTCCAGAGGGCCATGGACTCCATCCTGCATGACTTGAAGTTGCTGTGTGTCTTATCTATCTAGATGATATAACAGTCTTCAGCGCAACTTTCACTGATCACCTAGCCCATCTTAGAGAGGTGTTCATAAAGCTCTGAGAAGCTGGCCTCAAGTTAAAGCCCTCTAAGTGTGCTTTCTTCAAAGAACGCCTTGAATTCCTGGGCCATGAAGTAACCCAAACAGGAATTTGTCCAATGACCAAGAAGCTTGAAGCCATTGACAAAATTCTTCCGCTCACCAACCTCCAAGAAGTACAAGTCTTTATGGGCATGATGGGCTACTATAGACAATTCATTCCTGATTTTCCTGATACTAGCAAACCCCTGGTCCAACTATTGTGTAATGTCCCTTTCAAATGGACCGCCAGCCAACAGCAGGCCTTTGAGACTCTAAAGCAGAAACTCAAAAGAAGCGCCCATTTCAGTGTACCCCAATTATGATAAGGAATTCATCTTGTACACTGATGCTAGTGACCTTGCTATTGGGGCTATCCTGGCTCAGCTCAACAATGAAGGTGTAGACCACCCTGTAGCCTAAACTTCCCGTGTGCTGAATAAACATGAAAAGAATTATAGTGTTACAGAGAAGGAGTGCCTTGCTGTGCTGCATGCAGTCAAACAATTCCACCACTACATATATGGTACCCATTTCACTGTTGTCACTGACCACACTTTGCTCAAATGGTTACAAAAACTTAAGGAACCTGAAGGACGCTTAGCTAGTTGGCCCTCCGCCCACAGGTTATGACTTCACTGTGCTCCATTGCCCCGGGATTTAACATCAGAACGCTGACAGGCTATCCCAAATGCCCATCCTTGCCCTACATCCTGCTGAGGCAGACTGCCTGTACAAGCTAATTGGCTACCCTTCTTCCTGGGAAAGTGAGACAGAAGAGGTTCAACTTGCCCTTTCCAAATTGTCTGAAGACACCCTCATACGCAACAAACAACTCTTCAAGAAGGTGTGGGGTCAATACCTGCCATACGTGCGCCCCATTCTTTGCCTCTCCTTGGTGTCGCAAGCTCATAAAGAAACTTGCCATGGAGGCATTGCTAAGACTTTTGACTGTCTACAGAAGAATTACTTCTGGGAGAATCTTCACCTGTTGATCCCAGATGTCATAGCTAGTTGCCATGACTGCCAACTTCAGAGACCCCAAGCTGCTTCTCACAAGTTCAAATTGGTCCCCCCTCAACATGCCTTTCACACTGTCAGCATTTATGCTGTAGGTCCTCTCCCCTGCTCATGTTCCGGATGCCACTTTATCCTAATTGCCATTGACCACTTCAGCAAGTGGGTAGAAGCTCGCCCTACTAAAGACATCACTGCTAAGACTACTGCTGCCTTCCTGCTGCAGGATGTTTTCTACTGCCATGGCTGTCCTCAAGTGCTGTTATCAAACAATGGAACCAACTTCAATGCCAAACTTGTAACCTCTGTATTTGAAGCTCTAGGAACTCTCCAGTCTTTCTCTGCCCCCTATAATCCTTCCACTAATGGGGCAGTTGAGTGTGCCAACTCAACACTGGTTTCTATCATGAGGAAACTCACCTACTCTGACGCTGCCAATTGGGATCTATACTTACCTGCTGCACTCTTTGCCTATTGTCTGAGCAAGCATTGGGTCACAGGGTACTCCCCCTTTGCCATGTTGTATGGGCGTGAAGCCACCACTCTGTTGCTCTTGGGGGTCCCCCTACTCTCCTCTGATAAGGCCATGAATCCTGACGACCACATCAAAGACTTATTCAACTACATCATTGATATACAGGCCACTGCCTACACTTCTGCATATAAGACTAATATGCTCTAGCTCTCTCCTGACAACGCTGGGCGCTCCCCCTTGCCTGAGTTTGCTGTTGGTGACCATGTCCTATACTATCAACACCGTGTGGGCGCACGTACAAGCCAGACTCCCTGTGGATTGGTCCTTTAGAGGTGACCTTCAAACAAAGATCTGAGTACACTGTAAAGCTCCTCTCCAGTGGTCGCCCTTTTGCTTGCGTACACACCAAGTTCCTCCACAAGTATCACCCCCCAAAGGCCAATCTAAAGGGGGGCAATGTTGTGAATAATGGCATTCACCATGTTTGATTTTGCCTTTGTTGGGCCATTTTGAAGATGAATCTCTTGCTTTTGCTTTTGACTCTCAAAATGAACTGGCTTCTGCTTCAGGAAATATGATTGTTTGGTTTCCTGACTCTGCGCAACTCACTTGCCCCACTCATGCTTGTGGCAAGTGATCCTACCGTCCTGGTAGTGTTTTGTGGTATTCTCAACCACTATATAATCCATTTCCTATTCTACCAATAAAATTAAGTTCTATTCACATTTTTGTCTGTGTCTTCTGTACTTCCGCGCCTCTCTCTAGCCACGCCTAGCAGAGATTATTCATCCAGGGCCGCAAGGTAAACACAATTGCCTTCCCTGTAATCTAACCAAGACTTGGTATGAATCCAATCCTAAGGTTTGGATCCCCTGTTTTGTGTCTGTGCCGCGCCTCAGAACACAGCACAGGCAGTATTCAATCATTTTTTAACTGCTTCTTTATATCCAAATTTCTTCTCAAAAGTCACTAAACCAGCTCTTTCAGCCTCTGTATTCAGTCCAGCCTGGTCATTCTCTTAGCATTTCAGTTCTTCAGCACCAACTTCTGGTCCTTTGGCCATCCTACACCATGATCTGGTAGTTCTTCATCCTTTCTTCTTGTCCTTCTGCTTATCCGTAACCAGTTCCACACTAGGAACTTCATTTGTTCCTTTAACACACTGAACCATATTGGTCCATTCCATTAAATATGAATTAACAGTTTATCAACTAGCCTTCACTGTGACCAAACAGTCCCTCTTGCTAGTTTTCTCTGCTAATTCCGTGAACCACCTCAGTTCTTTATCTCAGCCCCCATTACCAGAACTTGTAGACCCAGGCATGAGTCTACATTGAACTGGCATTTGACTGGGTCCTTAGAAGTGGCAATCCACTTAGGTCATTCAACCATAAATCTATGTCTATGTGTTTTCTTTTCTCACCCAGGTGATGAAGTCTGGGCTTTCAGTTGCAGAGTAATCATCTCTAACTCCCAGAGGCCTGATCACATCAAGTTCTGCAGCTTGCTTCCCCAAGCAAGCCACCTTGGTGACACCTCTGAGCATGCCTATACTCTCCAATTCTCACTCTGGGTTTCCCCAAAGCTCCCATAGGGGCATAAACGAGGACACCCTGCCAGTCTGTTAGGCAGGGTGCTTGCTCACAGACCTCCTGCAGGCGTATTAGGGTACGTTGAGCCCTCAGAGCTCTTCCCCTCTCTGGCAGCCCGCGTTACCCTTCAGGGGTCCAAACTTACTCTCCCCCCAGACAGAAAAAGTTCCCTGCTTGCTGTTTCAGTCTTCACCCTCCCACAGCCACGGTTCCCTGCTAGGTGAAGTACTATAGCCCAAAACAGCCAACATCTTCTGCTGGGTGGAGGCAGCAACTGCCTCTGGTAGTCCTTTGTTACCTACCAGCCAGGCCTTACTTACCCTAGTAGACCATGTTACCTACTAGGCTCCCCTTACTTACCCTAGTAGACCATGTTACCTACTAGGGTTACCTCACTTCTCCTAGTAGACCAATTTACCTACTAGGCTTACCTCACTTACCCCTAGTAGTCCTATGTTACCTACTAGTTTACAACGGCGCTATCTGACCACACATTGTCATTCTTTAGCATATTGTCTTTATTTGAAGCCAAATTCACCCTTGCCTGCAAACTGCACACATGTGGATCACCACAGGTGCCCCCTTTGGTCCTGTCCATTTCACAGAGTACCCCTTAAAGACTGAGTACAAGGACTACACTGCCAACAACATACTAGCCTGGGATTCCTTGGCCAGAACTACCGAGTTAACCAGATATAACCAAGAAGGCCCTTGGTAAATTATCAAACCCTGTCTGTTCAGAGATAATTACAACTTCCTTCCTGCCTACCAAATGGACATGGAACCACCCTTTACCCCCAAACCAATGCCTGCCTGCCTGCCTGCCTCCGCCGCCGAGCTCCCACTGGACCATACCAACAAGCTTTTTGGAATTGTATATATTACCTTCACAGGAGTAATAGATACTATTGTCCCAGCCGCCGGTCCGTGGTTGTGGGTGGGCAAATCAATGTCCTACCTCATTAAGTTAGCACCAATCCTTTGGTGGGCTCTTCCCACCCAGTCTGCAACCTGCCAGTTCCCAAACACTAGCAAGCCGGCTGATCAGGGTTGGTTCCCTGACATCAAGTCTCTTAAAGACAAAAAATAAAATTAAAAAAATAATTGTATGTTTAAATAGTAGATTTTATTATTAAATAGAGTCTATTATTTTTTGTTTTTTTTTAAAGTTAAATATTTTACATGTGGAGAAGAAAATAGTTTGATCAGATTTGACATAAAATCCGTCAATGGAAAAAAAATTGATGGAATATCTTCCTGCCCCAAACTACTACAGTAGTTCTAAGGTGTTTTCTGGTGATATTGAGGTTGGTAATAGTGCTGACATAGAAGGGTTCAATTTTTGTCACCAGACCTCCAGAATCAACCAAAAAAATTATGGCATTATAAATTGTTTTTGAGGTCAAAAAGATCAAATTGCTTGTTTTTACGTTTTCAGAAGCTTTTTTGGAACAATTGAAGATTCAGACCAAACTTTGGTGTAATTTAAACTAACCACTTGTTGTTAATGTCCTGGTTTAGATTATCCAGGTTCTTGAGGGGTTTCTTTTGCACTGGCTGTTGCTGCTTATTTTTCCAAAGGCAAGTAATTCCGGCCATTATGGTACCATCTGTGACAGGTAATAAAGATGACAACCTGTGCCTGACTCTTGACCCATATGGGGTTATCATGAATTTCATTCCTTACTACCTTAATCAAGTCTCTTCTATTCCTCACCAAACAGAAGTAGAAACAGTCCTATTTTTTTACTTTTGTTAATGAATTGATACCCAACTTCACAGAGAAGAATCAAACCCAGAACCTTGATGAGTAAGATTAACATTAAAGTTAATAGTGAGCAGGAACTTAAAATATATTTTTATCTGTATCCTATTAAATTGGTTTTTGCTTTTCAATTCAAAAAAGTTAAAAGGATCACAATCTACACTACTTACTGCTTGCAACATGATTGGCTGCCTCTTGATTTTTGCTCTCATTGTGAGAATTGGGGAGCAGGTTAGTAGGAAAAAAACCAAGCTCACAACCACAATAAAAATTGTGGTTTCAGCAACAACATTTTGGTTGTTGCCAACAATTTCTGGAACTCCAAAGGGGGGAAGGAATCAACTGAACACCAAAAGCAACAGAAAAAACCAAATGGCCAAATTAGACTAACAAATTTCAAACTTTATTAGAATAAAGGATGATGAAGCAAGGACTTTCACAACTCTTGCATTCATTTAAAGGAAGGGGATGGAATTAGATGGGAAGTTGAATGTCTCAAACTGATTGACCAATAATATGAGGGAATATGGATGCATCTCTTGAGGCAGGAAAATCTGGAAAAATTCAAATGGACAAAATCAAAGGGAAAACTGATTCAATTAAAAATTGAGAAATCTGTCTTGAATGCAATTACCACTGCTCTCAGTCACTCTTACACATGATATTTAACCAGAGGTGCTCTCTTGGGTGGGTTGGGTGGAGGGGTTTTCAAAAATAATTCTGCAATTAATGGTGTGAGGACCTTTCTTGGGGGGTTTTCAGTAAATATTTGGGAAATATCCAGGCGTAAGTTGGCAGAGATCCCCAAGCATTTGGTGAGGATTGAATTAGAGGCCCAAGATGAAGACGTAAATTTACACTCATCTTCACTCTATAACAATGCTTAGTAATCAGTCACCAGGAACCTCTTATTTACCTTTCAGCGGCTATACCAAAGGTTTGTGTTTAAATTATATCCTACAAAGTTGGTGTATGCATCTCAATATACAGGCATTCCACTTGATAATTGGCCAGAATCTATATTTGCTCTTTTTTCAGTTCCTCTGTCAGCTCAAATCCCTTATGAAACCAAACACTTACTCCTCTCATTTCTAAAGAGCCTCTTACATGTTTGATAAGTAATTATCAATATTTAAGAAAGAACTTTTCCTATCATTATACTTGTTCTAGCAATAATAAGCATTATTCTTATAAACTATCTTCTTGTACATCACCTTACCCTGACACCTCTTTATTATCATGAAGAGGATTCCCTTCCTACTCTGATTTTTAATTCTATTCCCTCTACTTGTCCTATCTCTTGAAGGTCCTACCCGTACCACCAACTGACAAAAGTTTTCTCCCAATGAGTCTCATAAGGAAGAGTCTTTAGCTCATGGCTGGTTTAAGTATCTTTCTGGCCACTAGGGAAGGAAATTTAACTATGGACGCTTGACTCATCTCCCTTCTGAAGCTGAAGTCTCTCTGGTTAGACCTAATGCTTCATTCTACCTTTTGACAGCAACTGTCAGTATTTAAACTATCTACATGTAATATTCTCCAAGTTGAAAATTCCCAAAAAATATGTTTGTATTTTTATTGAATCTTTATCAATGTATTTACCTTAAAAAATCTTCCAGATGTTAAAATTTGTATTTGATTTTAATTTTAAAGTTTTAAGTAAAATTGTAAGAAATAAAGCCAAAATAAAATCTGGGATTGTTGACATGGAGGATGTTACATGCATACAGTTTAAATTCTGACAGTTGCCCCTTTTGACCTACTTGGTGGGTTGCTATCTCCTAGGAATTTTCAGCTCTGTGATGGGGAGATTTGCCTTCCTAGGGCAGTTTGGGCACTTGGCAGTGGTCACTGTTCCTATTGGTTCCATAATAGCAGGTCTGAATTTGGGGGGCCTTTCCAAAATAACTGGGAGTTTTTCCCCTTTATGGGGGTCCCTTACAGGGGTTGACTTGGTGGATTATCACCAATAGTCTATTTCTAATCTGTTCTCTTTTCCTAACCCTGCAAATGGCACCATCTAAAAATTCAATCAGATTGGTGGATCTGGTTTGAAACAGCATACTTTGAATAGCCAAATGGCTCCTGCTCCAGCCAAGCAGGATACAGCGCTTATGGCCCAGCACCTTAAGCACCAAATCATTAACATACAAATTCTTCAGGAAATTGTGGCACTTAACCTGTGTAGCCTGACCTATAAACAAATTGCAACCAATTAAAGTTTGCCTGAGCCACCCTCATACAGGAATTTAACAACTTAATAAATAAGGGAACATGATTGGGGCAGCCAATAAGTAACAGAAGACAACCAATAGATATCCTCAAACCATATCCTATTATGCTTGTGTGGGGTTCCAGGTCACCAGTCCCCATAGTGTGTCCTGGGTTGTAGCCAGGGACCGGCTTGGAGGAGTTGTCATTCTCTAACAGGGGTGAAGGGTATGTGAGAAGCTTATACTTGGCTTGCATAAGGGCAAACTCCTCCAGTACCTTTCCGATCACCAAGCAAGCGTCTCCACTGTATACCTGGACTTCAGCAGGCGCCAGCCTGCCTGTAGGCCAATACCAATCCTGGAGTAGTCTTGCAAACTCTTCTCCGATGAACTCTCTTCCTCTATTTGACATCTCAAAATGCCTGATCACCTTCTCCCACTCCTCCTGGGAAAATTTACTAGAGGCAAACTTCCTTCACCCTAGGTGGTATGATTCCTCATCCCCTGGGCTAGGATAGAAAATATGGGGCAATTGACTCATAAGACTTATATACTCTTTTCACACAGGAAAATATGATAGGGGTTGTAATAGGCGCTTTATTATCTTTAAGAAGGAAGATCCCCTTAGAAACCTTCTGAGATATTGCCTTTGGATAGGGAATAAGAAAGGGTTTGTGCCAAAACTTGGAGTCCTTTAACAATATCTTGGACTCCTTATACTTGTTCTTTGACTCCTGCTCCTTGATCTTGGGCTCCTTTGCTTTGGTCTTGGGCTCCAGCACTTTGGTTGTGGGCTCCGTTGTCTTAATCTTAAGCTCCTGTGGTCTGACTTGGCTCTGGCTTCCTATCCTTGGTCTTCTTCCCCTTCTGTGGCTTTGGTGGCCTTTTTAATCCACTTGATCCAGTCCCTGAAGAGTCTCAGATAGCTCTCCCTTTTATAGCCCCTTGTTTCAGACCAAAATCCTCTCTTAGAACTCTGGTTCTTTAAAGCTTAAACTATCCTGTTTTTCTTTTTTATAATATATTAAACTTTCAAACTTACTTCAGCCAATGAAAGCCCTGAATTTTCCGCTTCTGCTCCCCATTTTTTAGGCTTTAACTCTCAAGTTAAAGCCCTTAAATCCCAATTAAGTAGGCTCTGGGTTGCAGCCAATCAAACGCCTTGCTTCAACAGTTTTTCCAAAACAGTTTATCCAGATGATCTGTTTCTGACCCTGGTTTGAACTCAACACTGTCCTTCTCTGGTTAAACCACTGCTCCGCGTTTGAACAGTTTTGCCGTAATTCCTGTCACATTTCCCCGGCAAATCTCAAGCGCTTCCACATATGTTTTACTTAGGCGATTTTTGGTCCTTTCTCTCTTTAATCTTTTTCCTAAAAATAACATATAGTTCTAATAAACTATAGATTATTTTCCCTCCTCTTTCCTTTTTCTTATATGATCTTTAATCCTTTTTTAATTGTAATCAGGCAGTATTCAATCATTCTTTAACTGCTTCTTTATATCCAAATTTCTTCTCAAAAGTCACTAAACCAGCTCTTCCAGCATCTGTATTCAGTCCAGCTAGGTCATCCTCTCAGCTCTTCAGTTCTTCAGCACCAACTTCTGGTCCTTTGGCCATCCTACACCATGATCTGCTAGTCCTTCATCCTGTCTTCTTGTCATTCTGCTTATCCTTAACCAGTTCCACACTAGGAACTTCATTTCATTCCTTTAACACACTGAACCATATTGGTCCATTCCATTAAATATGAATTAACAGTTTATCAACTAGCCTTCACTGTGACCAAACAGTCCCTCTTGCTAGTTTTCTCTGCTAATTCCGTGAACCACCTCAGTTCTTTATCTCAGCCCCCATTACCAGAACTTGTAGACCCAGGCATGAGTCTACATTGAACTGGTGTTTGACTGGGCCCTCGGAAGTGGCAATCCACTTAGGCCATTCAACCATAAATCTATGTATATGTGTTGTCTTTAATCACCCAGGTGATGAAGTCTGGGCTTTCAGTTGCAGAGTAATCAGCTCTAACTCCCAGAGGCCTGATCACACCAATTTCTGCAGCTTGCTTCCCCAAGCAAGCCACCTTGGTGACACCTCTGAGCATGCCTATACTCTCCAATGCTCACTCTGGGGTTCCCCAAAGCTCCCATAGGGGCATAAACAAGGACACCCTGCCAGTCTGTTAGGCAGGGTGCTTGCTCACAGACCTCCTGCAAGCGTATTAGGGTACGTTGAGCCCTCAGAGCTCTTCTCCTCCCTGGCAGCTCTTGTTACCCACCAGGGGTCCAAAATTACTCTCCCCCAGACAGAAAAAGTTCCCTGCTTGCTGTTTCAGTCTTCACCCTCCCACAGCCACGGTTCCCTGCTAGGTGAAGTACTATAGCCCAAAGCAGCCAACATCTTCTGCTGGGTGGAGGCAGCAACTGCCTCTGGTAGTCCTTTGTTACCTACCAGCCAGGCCTTACTTACCCTAGTAGACCATGTTACCTACTAGGGTTACCTCACTTCTCCTAGTAGAACAATTTACCTACTAGGCTTACCTCACTTACCCCTAGTAGCCCTATATTACCTACTAGTTTACAACGTTGCTATCTGACCACACATTGTCATTCTTTAGCACTTTGTCTTTATTTGAAGCCAAATTCACCCTCGCCTGCAAACCGCACACATGTGGATCACCACAGCTTGATCTCTTGCAGTGGGATCTTAAGCTTCCTCTGACCCAAGTCTGTAACAGGCTTTTCCATCATAGTAGATGGGCTTTAGAGTGTATGGTGAAGCTCTGGATGTATGGCAAAGTGGCCCGGGTCTTGGTGTTGACTAATTTCTTATGGGGACTGATGATATAGCAGCAAGGTTTCTTCATATGATACTGCAATAGTATCCACCATTGTCAGGGAACCAACCTTGGGCAGCCAGACCACCGTTTTCTAGGATCAGGAGGGCTGCAGGGCAGACAGAAAAAGCCTACCATAGGATTGATGCTAACTTAAATAAGTACAGCGTATATTTTCCCACCCAATACTACAGGGAAGAAGCTGGGATAATAGTGTCAATCACTCCAAAAAGGATGATGTGTAATATACCCAACAGCTTGCTAGAATTGTCTATGAGAAGTCCAGAGGCTGACTCAGGCATTGGTTTGGGGGTGAGAGGCGGTTTCATGTCCAGTTAATAGCCAGGGAGGAAGTTATATTTATCTTTAAATAGTCAGAGTTCAGTAATAAACCAAGAGACTTTCATGTTGAATCTGGTTAACTCTTTAGTTTGGGCCAAGGTATTGTGCGCTAGTATACTGTCAGAGAAATATGCTCTATATTCAGGTTTTAAAGGATACTCTGTGAAGTAGAAAAGACCAAAAGGGGATCCTGGTGGATAAAATCTTGTGGTCAGGTAAGCCAGAAGTGTTAGAGTTAAATAAGGCAATATTTGGGGAGACCAATATCTTATAAACTTTATTTGAAAATAGCAATAAAGTCTGGTGCAGGTTCTAGGGTTTTTATAGTATCCTGCTGCCAGACTTTAATTTTACTGATTGTGAGTTATATGCTTGGGAAATGGTAATTTTTTGGGCAACAGTGGCCAAATCAACTGTAGGGATGAAAAAGTGAGAATCTAAAATTGGCCAAGTCAACACTTTTTAAATTTTCAAAATGGCTTTTTATAATGAAGTAACTACTTTTCCTTGACTTTTTTGGTTGAGAGAAGGAATAAAAAGTATTTTATATGGCCATAATAATTTTTATTTCCAGATATGCTGTTTTGTTTTAATTTTGAAATTTTAAAATTTTCAACATGTTCACTTTTAGATCCTCACTTTTGAATTCTCACTTTTGCATCCCTACAGTTGATTTGGCCACTGTTGCCGTTTTTTGGGGTGGCAAAATGGCACAGGATCGGGGAAATTTCTCATTGGCTGATTTATCCATAATAGTATAACAACTCTTCTGTTCCCATGCATTGTTCCCAGAGACAGGCTGTAGGTCAGCGTCTTTCTGTGGGCAAATCCTGATTGGCCACCAGGGTAGATCTCAAGTTCATCAAGCCAATAGTGGGCATCCCTTTTCCTCCATTAGACAACTTGATTTGCCTGACTTTAGTTTCACTATTTGGTTCTTCTACACTGGCGCTTCTATATTCCATAATCCCTGAGGTTTGATTCAGGGAGGATTTGATCCCAAAAAAACATGGGCACCTGGCCCTCTGGTCCTCAGGGCTGGTGGATTGAGGGCAATCTTGACCAGGGTTTGAGGGTATCAGAATTTTCATTACTGATAGCATCCCCTTCTTTTCCCAAATGTTTGCCCTCCTGGGCCTTCTTGCTTAGGTATTTTTGGATGGCTTGCTCAGCGTTGGTTGGGTTGCTTAGGGGTTCCAAAATGCTTTCCTCTAAAAGGTAACCTTTTCAATTGACATAGTACTAGGGGGCTTTGTAGTGGGTTTAGTTGCCATACATGTAATCTACTTTAAATTCTTCAGAGAGACATGTTTGAATGGAGGGGGTGGTGCTGTCTTGAGTCTCTGGTGGGCTAGTGATGTTCCATTCTTCTTGAACAATAGGGAGCAGTGAAATACATTGTGGATTTTTCTTGTGAAAGGTAGTTCTAACTTGAAGACAACTTCTCCCACCAGCTTGGTGATCTTGTGTGGGCTAGCTTTCTACAAGGCACATGTAGGGGTAAATTATGAGAATCCAGGTAGACTTTGTCTCCAACTTTAAGGGGCTGGACAGGGGTTTGTTTCCAATTATAAAAGACTTTATATGTCTATACTGCTTGGTTCAGATTTTCTAGACATGCAGTTTGGATATCATAAATCTGCTTAATCCAGGCGCGTCCAGAGAGGTTGGTTTCCTTGTTCTAAATTCTGGAGTCCCATGTGGGGTCAAATCCATAGCTGTTTTAAACAGGGACATCCCGGTTGAGGCTTGATCCTTGCTGTTGTAAGCAAACTGGGCCATTAGGAGCATCTTACCTAGATGTCTTTATTAGAGTTGGCATAGTATCTGAGGTATGTTCCAGTATTTGGTTGACTTTTTTTGGTTTGTCCATCTGTCTGTGGATGATATTAAGTAGATACATAACACTTAATGTTTAATTCTTTCATCAATTTTACCCAGTGGTGAGATGTAAACTGGGGGCCTCTTTCAGTGGATATTTCTCCAGTGGTGCCATTTTGGATGGGAATTTTGTTGTGGAAATATTGCACTTTTTCTGTGGCAGTACAGGGGTTAGTGATTGGTATGGGGTAAGACAATTTGATGAGTCTGTCCAGCATGACCAGTATTGTGTTGAAAGAGTTTTCTGGGGGTAGTTCCACAATATAATCCATGGGGACTGATCTTCATGGGCTGTTAGGTATATACAGTGGTCTTAGCAGACCTTCATGTTTTTTACTCCAGGTTTTAGTCCTTTTGAAGGATCCAGGTTCAACCAGTCCAACTTATCATTGTCCTGCCCTTGTTGACTCTTATTGCTGTAACCTTTCTGTGATAAAGCATTGATGAGCTTTGCCTCCAGGGAGGCAATTTTATGGGACAGCACTTTGTTGACATCCTGCCAATGAGCCATGATCTTGACATTCTTTTCCTCCCTTGCTCTTAAAGCCTCAATCTCACAATTTGCCCTGGCTTTCATTTGTTGTAAAATTTTGTCAAATCCTACTAAAAGGTTCCATGAATCCCATGAATAGATTTAATTTCACTGAGTGGGGGTTCCTTCTTTTGCAAATTAATTGGAATATAATTCTTCAAACACAGCTTTTACTTCTACCAAAGACTCCTGGGGTACAGTCTTTGTCATCTCCAGACTTGCTCAAGCTTCCTTGAGAGAACTTGTAGGAACTTCTTTCCTGGCATCAGCTGTTTCCACACAAAGTACTCCAAACTTTGACCTTTTGAACAATAACAAAGAAGACATAATAATTGAAAAAGTGATTGAAGGGAAAGCGTCAAAATTGACAATATATCTTTATTGAAATTTAGCTATTTTTGCTTATATCCAATTTGTGGCATATTTGGCTGAAACCCCCTACAGTTCCCAAATCAATCTTTGATTCATGTCACATGGTCTATGAAATCCATGTCATCAAGACTTGTATCATTACCCAAAAGTTCCCTGCATTTCTCAACCTATGAGAAATAACCTACAATAAGAAGGGATCACATGACACCTTTTGTCTCAAATTACTGATTTGGCATGGAGCTTCCTCAGGTCCTGGCGCCAAATCCCTGTGGAATATAAATATCCTAAAACTATGCTATCAATGTTCCAACTGGGAACCAGCTGATCAAACCTGAATACCCATGCACCTTTGCATGTATTCAGTTTTTGTTGGTTAATTGACGCCCTGTCAATCAAACTGATTAACCTACATAATTAATCAATTTGGTTTAAAGACACCTAGTCTTTACTTGACACAGTCAATTCCATTTTGGCCCAATGATTAAATCCTTAATAATAATGTCTGTGGATGTGTTTAATTAACCTTTGAAGTTAATTAAAACATTTACAGGACACCTAGTCCCCAAGATTGAATTGGCCAATTTTGCCTCAATTTTTCTAGTTAGTATGGCCTAGCTTACAAACCATATTATATTCTTTTAATAAATATATATACCCAGATTCCAGGAATATTTATCTGAAGAATTCCAGTCAAACCTATCTATATGAAATAAACAACAAAAAAAGAATATCTTTATATTTTGGAGTATTTATTTGGCTAAATAATCAACAGCAACTGTTGTACAGTCACAGTCCTCCTTCAGGCCTCACATCCTTTCAGGTAGGCATTTACAGCTTGGTCAATTTTGGGCCAGGCAAAGTTCCTATTGATGATTATAAAAGTCTTAAGCCTCCCTGGGTGTCATATCATTTCTGAGTTGTGGTAGTCTCTCAGGATGCCTGTCCTTGTGATTGCTTTGGGTACATAAATTTGAGTGTGTAGCATTAGTGTTGTGCCATTCAGAGAGTAGCCCTTCTTTTAGTGGGCACTCTTTAGGAATTTGAAGAGGGTTGTAAAGTTCCCAGGCCCGCCTTTAGCTCTGGACAGGGATATATTCCCCAGACCATCAAAAAAGGCGGGCTGTGTGCAGGCAAAGCCTCTCCAAAACCTGGAGGACTTGGCCTGCACTGTGGACAAGCGCTTTGTGCTGGATTTTATGATCAAAATTTATCCCTAGTTTCTGGAGTTCCCTCCAACTACAGAGGAGATTTTAATCCAGCTGGATTGTTTGCTTTCCTGGTGTTGTCCTGTCTTGAAACAATTGGCAGGACAACAGAAAAAGCAGGCCACATTTTACAGGGTTTGGCTAACCCGCGCCTGGAAAATTTGAGAATAAAATTCCACTATTAGTGGAATCCCGGTCAAGCAATTCCTCCAGCCCGGGGGTCCCTTGACCAGAATTAAATGGTTCTGGGGGCATCCCAGTTGTGACATCAAAGGCAGGCATTAGGGGAAATGTTGGTCCTGAGTCCCTGGAATGCCTTTAGCCAACTGGGTGGCTGTTCCTTACACTTGGGTCTGCTGCTCCTATTTTCTTGGGCCCAGATAATGAAAAGATTATGCCATTAATTTTAACTAGCTCCCCCTTTTGTTGCTTCCCAAAAGCCCCTCCTTTAAGCATCTGTGTTATGCCCTGCCCCAAAGGGCAGGCTTTTTAAACTTATCATATTTTATTTGTTTTTGATTGATTTAATCTTTCTTTATTTTTTAATATTGAAATTTTGAATTAATAGTTAATATTTAAGTATTTTAAATTAATTTACCTTGTTTTACATTGATTTGCGTTTGAATTGATGTTGTTGTTGTTATCTTTTGCTCTTCAGCTATTCTATTAGCTTTATATTCTCTACTTTAAAGTTAGAGAAATTTTAATTTTCACTAACCTTTTTGAAACTCCTGGTTACATTGTTGCCGCTTTCCCCCAGCTTCACGTTGCAGATCAACTTCAAACTGATTGTCTGTTTCCCCTTTCTTTTCCTGGTTGTCTCCAAACTTCCCCAGTTGCTCCTCTTCTTGGCTGCTTCCTCCCTGGCTATCAATCTTCAAATGAAAGGTCTTTTTCTCTATAAATAAAGAGCTTTTGAAGAGTAGGCTTTAAGCCAAAATTCTAAGTAATTTCTATCCTTCAATTCTTTATCTAATTTAAACTTGAGATCTTAATTTTTAGAAATTTATCATTTTTATTAAATTCATTTTAAAGTTTAGCCTTTTCTTTCCTTAAACAAATGGAACTTGTAAAACAACAAGCCTTAGGCTTGTTGTATTCATTATTTTCCTTTAAGGAATCTTTCAATAGTTATATGTACCAATTTCCTGATGGAGAATATCCAAATATTGACATTCCTTTAGTTACAAATTGTTCACTATTAAACACTTTATTTTATCTTCTTTGCTTAGGGTTCTTAAACTCAATCACTCCTTTTGTAACTCAGTATAGGTTTTTAGCAGGGCTCTGTAAGATTATTTTTCAGAAAGTTCCCACCTTTTTATACCTTTTAAATCTGAATCCTAATGCCTTACACGTGCTAGTTTATAACCTTGCACCACTATGGGCAAGACCTTATAACCTGGCACTATCACCCATTCTATGCATATAATGGAAGCAAGGGCTGTCAGGTCTTTTTCTTACCAATTCCAATTATCAAATAAAACTCCTGATTTTTCAAATTTATTTGTATTTTTGTAGTTTTATTAGATAATAAAGGTTATTGTCCTGACTCCTGTCATTGTCCCTTCTCCTGCTTTCCTCTGATCTACTTGTCCTTCTGTCTGCCTACCTGTCTGCCTGTGTTTTAGGTTGAGCTTTTATCTAGAGAATACAAACTTGATTCAAACCCTTGGAGGCATCCTAGTGCTTGTGGTCTGTCTTCCCCAGGTTTTGTTAAAACTTCTTCTGCAAAAATTCTGTCTCCTTTACATAAGGCACTTATGGTGACTATGGTACCCATCTTCCTGTTGTTATAGACCACAACCCCAGGTATTTGGAATACAATTTCTTTGGCTGCACAAAATTCTGCTCCCAATCCTGGTCTTTTCTCCCATTCCCTTTTTATTTGACTCAGGTTCCCACCATCTTTAACACACTTGTCAAGTCATCTTGGGTAGGCCCTTATCCTGAGGACCTCCCAATCTTTCCAAAGTCAGAGACTAATGAATCTACTTTTCTGGGCCCACACAACACCAAAATTACAGCAGTCCCAAATCACTCCTTCCTCTCCCTGCATCAACTTATTCCTATGGATCCAGATTTCCCTCCCACCTAGGATTGTTCTCTGTGATTGCTTACTGGTGCCTTGGCTATGGCCTTGGACACCTATTTCCTTCCCTTGTCTTGGCTGGCCTCTTTTGGGAGGCCTCTTTGAGAGGCCATTCCAGTTCTGCACTGGATGGCGTCCTGGTGGATGATTCCACCAGGATGAGAGCCAGACTTTGTCAGTCTAGCCCCCTCTCTTACAAGGTTGATGATCAATGATTTTGTGAGCTTGTTAAGGGTCTGGGCTCTCAGTACTTCTGGCTTGCTGGCTCTGATCTTCAGGTAGTTCATGTGAACACCTAGGCTGATGGGATTCAGGAGGACATGGGCTATAGTTGGGGGTCTCAGTATGTGTTGATACTAGATTGGCTCTTCTGCTTAATGTGTTGGGAACTATGTTGACCTTCTTAGGTTTGTAGTCAATGTTCAGTACACAGTTGATCAGTTCTAAAGCCCACCTGGCCTGCCTCTACTTCAGCTATCTAGACTTGAAGAAGTAGACCAAGTTTTTGTTATCTGTCAGGACCTTGACGGGAAATTCCACACCACACAAGTATCTTCTCCAGTACTTTAAAGACTTCATGATTTTCAACATTTTCTTATTTTAGATGAAGTAATTTCCTTCAGCAGGAATTTTTTTCTTTAATTAATATGCTACAGGATGTAACATATCATCATCTCTTTCCTGAAAAAGGACCCCCACTGCAAAGTCAGAGGCGTTGTTTTCTAGGACAAAAGGCTTAATGGGGTTGGTCATTGTGAAGACAGGGGTGGAGGTGTATTTTAACTTCAGGGCCTCAAACGCTGATGTACACTTGTCAGACCAAACAATCAGGACCTTGTCAGAGCAGATGCAGGTCAGGCGCAGAGTAATCAGATAAATATTTTGGATGAATTTTTTGCATAGTTTGCCAGTCTCATGAAGCTCCTAACTTCTTTACATCATGTGGGAATGGACCAGCTGATTAATTAATCTAATTTGTCTTGTTTTATGGGAAACCCTCCTGTATTGACTACATAGCCATGGAATTCCACTTCAGATTTGAAAAACTCACACTTATTGAGTTTGGTGTAGAGGTTGGCTTGGGATAGCTTCTCAAGGATGAGTTCCAAGTGGTACAGGTGTTTTTTGTGGTTCTTTCTGTAAATCAATATTTCATCAAGGTAGGCTATGCAAAACTGGTCAAGGTATTTGCTGGCACTATTTTGATCATTTGTTGAAAGGTACTGGGGGCGTTGCACAGCCTAAACAACATTAATAAGTACTTGTAAAAACCATAACAGATCCTGAAGGCGGTTAAATACTTGTTTCCTTCCTTTATATGTATTTGGTTCAAGGCGTCACAAAAATTGATCTTGGGATACACTTTGGCCCCTGAGAAAGCTCCACACAGGCTGTTGACATTTGAGATATGGTACCTATTCTTCACAATAACATCATTCAATTTTTGGTAGTTCACGCAGGGGCACATCCCACTGTCTTTCTTCCCTATGAAGAGCATAAGGGAGGAGTGCGGCACTTTGGGCACTCTGATGAATTATTTGGTGGTCATCTCCTCAAGTTATGTCACAGACATAGTTTCCCCAAGTGTGGCTAGGCCAAAGCGCTGCCACCCAAGGAAATATGCTCTGAAGCCCTACCTGCTTGTGGCAATTGTATATTTAAATCTGACAGTTGATCACAAGTGGGCGATGGAATAGAAAATTGAGTCTATGCAGGGTGTGGATGCCCTGTGCTCATTTTCCCCAACAATTACCTGTTGATCTTCAAATTCTGACCTCCAAGGTGGTATGGTTACAGGTTACAGGACCACCATTGGTGGTATCTGTAAGCTGATTAAATATCAAACACAAGGAGGCCACCTCATCAAGATCTACCCAAGGGCTTTAAGTATCACCACGCCTAACAAACTACCTCAGTAGCTTGTTCTTTTCTTCTCATTAAATACCTTGCCTCATGATT
Organism: Entomophthora muscae; assembly: GCA_014839935.2. NCBI lineage: Eukaryota > Fungi > Entomophthoromycota > Entomophthoromycetes > Entomophthorales > Entomophthoraceae > Entomophthora > Entomophthora muscae. The sequence goes on along the minus strand of QTSX02002336.1, from coordinate 32,813 downwards.
CACTTATTTAAATATATGCCCACCAAATTTGTAATAACAAGATTTTTAGACTCTGCATTCTCATTACTGCAATCTCCTGGAAATCTTCCTTCTCCTGATGAAATGATACCTGAAAATCACAAAATTGAGTGTGAATCCATCTGTAAAGATGATTCTCTGACTTTGAGTCAAATTAAAGTTTTCCTCTTTTACCTGTGCATTATAGTCTGTTGTATCATTCCATATTCTCTCTTTAAAAGTTACCACTTCATAGTAAATATGCACCATCTTCTCCTCATTGGTAATTTTATTCCTATTTGGATGTATGCTCCACATTTGATTGATTACAACCATTCTCACACCTGCTTCACAATGACAAGATAGGTCTTGAGAGCTACTTGCTCTGGGTAGCTGCAGCTATAGACTGGTCTTTGCCTTAGTTAGGTTCCTGGTAGGAGGTTACTTGCATGATCATAGATGAAGTTTGGGGGAAGATGAGTGGCTGCGTCCTCACTGACTACCTGGTTTTATTTCTCTAAGGGAACAGGGAGGGCTCCCAATCTGGGCTCCATTTAGATAGTCATGGGGTTTTGAGTGGGTGGTGCTTGGGGGTTGACTCAGAAGGGCACAATGCTGTTATTCTTGTGTTCTCTTGAGGTGTTTATCTGGTTTTAGTAGCTTAGGATGAGTCCGTGTTTGTCCAACTAAGAGTCTCCAAGGATTTGGGGTGTTGAATTCCTCTCAATAAAATGAGGTACAAAGGTTAGATTTTGCCCCCTATTACCAAGGATAATTACTGCTTGCATTTTTAACCTTTGTTGCAATTTTATTCCCCATGATGATCTTTAAGCAGTCTTCTGAAGCTTTTAAAACTAACTTTTGGGCTAGAGCTGCAATAATGAAGCTCTCATCAGCCCCAGTGTCTATTAGGGCTTTTATTTTTCAAAAGGTTCCATCTATCTTGACTGAGGCTAAGATAAACTTAAAAAACTGGAAAGAAGTGTTTATTTGAGCTAAAAATATAGGGGCAGCATTCTTGATTGAACAGGCTTTAGTTAGGTGGCCTACCTTATGGCAGTAGAAACATAACCCATCACAGTAGTGTCTTTGCAACTTATCAGGTATTATACTGTCGTGAATAACGGCATTCACCATTTTTAATTTCGCCTTTGTTGGGCTATTTTGAAGACAAATCTCTTGCTTTTGCCTTTGACTCTCAAAATGAACTGGCTTCTGCTTCAGGAAATATGATTGTTTGGTTTCCTGACTCTGTGCAACTCACTCGCCCCACTCATGCTTGTGGCTAGTGATCCTACTGTCCTTGTAGTGTTTTGTGGTATTCCTAACCATTATATATTCCATTTCATATTCACCAATAAAATTAAGTTCTATTCACATTTTTGTCTTTGTGTCTTCTGTACTTCCACACCTCTCTCTAGCCACAACTAGTAGAGATTATTCATCCAGGGCTGCAAGGTAAACACTATTGTCTTCCCTGTCATCTAACCAAGACTTAGTACAAATCCAGTCCTAAGGTTAGGATTCCCTGTTGTGTGTCTGTGCTGCGCCTCAGAACACAACAAAAATGGTGCTCACTACAGGGGCTGTAAGCCCCTTGGTTATCCCTTTTGCATCTACTTTTTCAGGTCTCTTTCCTCCACTTATTTGGGAGTCAACCTTGCCTGAAATTACCAGCCCTCCTATTGAGGAAGACATCGCCAACCCGCCTATTGTCTCTACTGTACTGAACCTTGGAAATGGTCCCCGCTTAGTTGTTTACCTTATGGGTACCCCTGACTTGGAACAAGTCATGGCAGTAGCCCTTGGGATAGCTCGGTACGGGGCCATCCCTTGCCTTCAGCTACAGTTTAGCTGTGCCAAATATTATGAGTTAATTGTAGCCCCTCAGTTTCCACAACACCTCCTCTCAGCGGCTGGCTCCGCTGATCACCTGCTGTCATCCTTTGTACAGCCCGCCTTGGACCACCACCAGATAAGTGTTGGGACTCCACGTTCAAGAAATCTTGTCTCTACAAGCAGCTGTTACCCATCATTGGGATCAGTTTGCCGCCTACTAACAAAGGATTCATTCCCTGTTCTCCCTGATATCTAACAATCAGTGTGATTTGGTCACCTCTCAAACACATTTATTCAATTCCATCAAGCAAATGCGCCAGTCCATCCCTTAGTACGTTAGGGAGCAAATACATGAGTTTCACCAGTTAGAACAACCCTGGCAAACTCAAGTAGACTCCACCCTAAACGCTTATCTCTCTAATTTTGAGCGCCTAGTGCAACAGCTCAATGCATTCAGTGTCTATTCCTTTGAGCAACTGCAACAGGTAGCTGACCTTGCAGCCCAAGGTCTAAATGAGCTCAGTGCGGAATTCAATCAAGAGAGAGCTACCACTGCTGCAGCTATTGCCAAACTTCAGAGTCAGGTGAATAAGCTGTCTACTCTCAAACCTTATGTTCTGCCTTCTCCTTCTGCTGATGATCTGGTGGACAGAGAGCAGAAAATCTGGGAAGCCATCCAGGAATTATGTGCTTCCACTTGTAGCCAAGGACGTCCTACTGTAATGCCCTAACCTGATCCCCAGGTTTTTGCGCTGACTGCTCAGGTCACTGAACTACAGCAAGAAGTTGCTGCTTTACGTGAGGTAGTAACAGCCGCGGCTAGTCCACTTGGGGTTAACAAAGAGGATGGCTGTTGTCCTGGCTTGGCGGGGGATCCCCAAATCCACTGTGCCAGAGAGTTGATTGCCCTAGCTAATGAGGTGATCCATGTGAAACAAGAGGCAACTGAGTTGGACAGGGACGTACAGGAGATGAGTGAGTTGATTGATTTGATAAACAACAGATTTGCCCCTTGCCTATTAGTGGGGCCATCCCTTACTTTGCAACTGGCTGAGCTCTCCACTGTTGTCACTACCCAAGGACAACGCCTAGATGTTACTGAGCAACAGACCACTCTAGCCAACACTACGGGTGCCAGAACCACTGAGACTCTGATGACCCTTGAAGAAAGTGTTTGACAACTGTGGGATAGACAACCCCCCTCCAAATCTGAAGCTGAGTTCTCCCTGCGCATAAATGTACTCAATAGCAGCAATGGTGGTCCAGCTCCCAGGGCACACTTCAAGCCTACTTTTAAGCAAGTCTTTGATCCCAAAACCTCAACTATCTCAGCTTTCTTAACTATTTACAAGACTGCCATGATACAAGCATCAGATGGAGTTAAGAAAGAACATATTCTGACCTGCCTACACCTGACCTGTCAAGAGGTAGTTGTACCAGAGCTGCCCACCATTGAGACCTAGGGAGACATGAAACAGCTCCTGATTGACAAGTTTGGTGGTTATCTTAGCCTGGAGAAGAAAAAGGATGCTTTCATGCACATATCATTCAAGCCCAAAGAGACATTAGCTGAATTTGCAGACAGATTTTACATGGAGGGACAACAGTTAATAACAAGCAGACAATTGACGGCGCATGAAGCGTATATGGCCTGCGCCCAAGCCCTAAAAGTGAATCAACTCCTATGCCTTCATTTCAAGGCCCACAAGGCTATTCAGTCCTCCATGAAATTTATAAAGACACTGCTCCAAGATATGCATCTTACCCATTCTGGGGCAGTTGTTTGGGAAAAATGTGCGCTTCCAACTCTGGCTCCTCTTCTTGCGGCCCTTGTATCCTCACTATGAACTCACAAAATCCTCCTCAACGTCAGGGTTGCCACAACTGCGGTCAGATAGGCCACCACTCTTGCGTCTGCACCAATCTGCGGGTTGAAGGAGCTGATCCCAAGGATCAGTCGGGAAAAGAACAGTCAACCTAGAGGCAGAAACGCTCTCAGTTGACAATTCTTCCCAGTCTCCTTCTATACCTCTGCTTGCTACTGACTCTGAGCCTGCTGATGATGAGGCTCCTCCTATCCCCCTTCTTTTCCATGGCATTTCTGACGATTCTGATGTGGATGAATCTGATATTGAAGACCATGATGCACACGGGTATTCTGTTCTTGCCGTCCCTGAGACTATTGCCGTTCCCTACAAGCTACAATCTGGGAATACTACAAATACCACCAAGCCCTTGTCTGAGGCCAAAGCAGATGTCTCCTGCCTCTATCTTACTCAGGCAAAATGGTCCCCTGTATTAGTGGAATCATCAGAGGAAGCTGCTGACGTTGCAGACGCCGTTTTCAAGAATGTATCTTTCAACTCCACATCCAAACTGTATATAAGGAGTTTCTGGGACTACAATGCATGATTGAGAAATGGGACAAGGAACTAGCTGAGGCACAGGATATCTTGGCTGTTTTGCCACCCTTTGGACGCACCACCACCCGAGTAGAGACATCTATCTAAAAGGTCAAGATCAAAGCCGTCCTGGACACCAGTTCTCTGGTCAACGTTGTTTCTTCTAAACTGATGAAGAAGCTTAAGCTGGTCCCTGATCTCAACTACCATCAATCCTATGGCACCGCTGGTCTCTCCATGACTTGCGCCATTGGTGTGTACTCTGCCTTACCAATGCAATTTGGTAAACTCCTGTTGGCTGCACCGGCTGTTGTTCTAGAAAATGAGAGCTATGACCTTTTGGTTGGTACCCAGTTCCTTTGGGAATATAATGGGATCATCAACCTAAAGGATGGTTATCTTTCTGTCCTAGGGTACAAAGTCCCTCTGATCTTTGAAGAGCCAATCAAAGTTCCCAGTAAATGTTGTAAGACATGTACTCTGGAGTACCCCACTGGAGTTTTCACCCTAAAATACTGAACCCATTCCACCAACATGAAGTGTCCTCCCATGGCTTGTCCTGCAACTGAGGGAATCCCTCTCATGGCCATGTTGCTATCACCATCCCCCCAGGCTCTCAGGCTATCATAGACTCCCAGATATCATATGAACTACCTGAACGGACTTTCTTAGAGCTATACCCCCCTCTTGCTGGGACGTAACAAGGCTTACCTTTGTCCTGGAATTCTAGACGTTTCCCACAAGGATCCCGTTCAATTACTAGTTGCCAACCTTACTGTGCTTCCTATGACTGTATCCAGAGGACAAGTTGTTGGTTACAGAAAGTTGTTAAATGCTCTTGACGTCTTGTCTCTTCACCCTTTTGGAACATTTCAAGGCTTTAACCTACCCAAAGACAAGCCTCAAGTCCTATCTCTGTTCACTGTCCAAGACTTCCCTCAGTTGTTTCCAGTCCAACAGAAAGAGGTACTTGATTTACTAGACCAGTTCTCAGACATATTTGCTAAAGATAGTACTGATTATGGGCTAGCTAAAGGTGTGCTTCATCAGATTGACACAGGAGATGCTCCCTCCTTTTGTGCCAAGCCATACCACTGCAGCTGAGTGGAAGATGCGCAGGTTTCTAAGGAGCTCAAACAACTGCTGGATGCTGGGCTGCTAGCTCCCTCTCAAAGTCCCTGGGCTTCCCCTCTGCTCATCTTAAAGAAAAAAGATGGAGGCCACTGGATTGTGATGGACTATCAAAGGTTGAATTCTCTAACCAAGAAAGATTCCTATCCCTTACCGCGCATTGATGACGCTCTTTGACGCCTTGGAGGTTCTAAGTTTTTCTCTGCCATGGACTTGGTGTCTGGCTACTGGCAAGTTGACCTCTCTCCTGAAGACCGTCAGAAGGCTGCGCGCATCACATCAGAAGGATTGTTTGAACCTAACTGCATGCTGAAAGGGCTCTGTAATGCCCCGGCAACTTTCCAGAGGGCCATGGACTCCATCCTGCGTGACTTGAAGTTGTCGTGTGTCTTAGTCTATCTAGATGATATAACAGTCTTCAGCGCAACTTTTACAGATCACCTAGCCCATCTTAGAGAGGTGTTCATAAAGATCTGAGAAGCTGGCCTCAAGCTAAAACCCTCTAAGTGTTCTTTCTTCAAAGAACACCTTGAATTCCTGGGCCATGAAGTAACCCAAACAGGAATTTGTCCAATGACCAAGAAGATCAAAGCCATAGAAAAAATGCTTCCGCCCACCAACCTACAAGAAGTACAAGTCTTTCTGGGCATGATGGGTTATTATAGACAGTTCTTCCTGATTTTGCTGATACTAGCAAACCCCTGGTCCAACTATTGCATAATGTCCTTTCAAATGGACTGCCAGCCAACATCAAGCCTTCAAGACTCTAAAGGGGAAACTCAAAGAAGCACCCATTTTAGTGTACCCCAATTATGATAAGGAATTCATCTTGTACACTGATGCTAGTGACCTTGCTATTGGGATATCTGGCTCAGCTTGACAAGGAAGGTGTGGACCACCCTGTAGCCTATACTTCCCGTGTGCTGAATAAGCATGAAAAGAATTATAGTGTTACAGAAAAGGAGTGCCTTGAGGTGCTGCATGCAGTTAAACAATTCCGCCACTATGTGTATGGTACCCATTTCACTGTTGTCACTGACAACGCTTTGCTCAAATGGTTACAACAACTAAAGGAGCCTGAAGGACGCTTAGCCAGATGGGCCCTCTTCCTGCAAGGTTATGACTTCACTGTGCTCCAGCGCCCCAGGATTCAACATCAGAACGCTGATGGGTTGTCCCAAATGCCCATCCTTGCCCTACATCCTGCTGAGGCAGACTGCCTGTACAAGCTAATTGGCTACCCTTCTTCCTGGGAAAGTGAGACAGAAGAGGTTCAACTTGCCCTGTCCAAATTGTCTGAAGACACCCTCATACGCAACAAACAACTCTTCAAGAAGGTGCGGGGTCAATACCTGCCATATGTGCGCCCCAAACTTTGCCTCTCCTTGGTGTCGCAAGCTCATAAAGAAACTTGCCATGGAGGCATTGCTAAGACTTTTGACTGTCTACAGAAGAATTACTTCTGGGAGAATCTTCACCTGTTGATCCCAGATGTCATAGCTAGTTGCCATGACTGCCAACTTCAGAGACCCCAAGCTGCTTCTCACAAGTTCAAATTGGTCCCCCCTCATCATGCCTTTCACACTGTCAGCATTGATGCTGTAGGTCCTCTCCCCCGCTCACGCTCTGGATGCCGCTTTATCCTGATTGCTGTTGACCACTTCAGCAAGTGGGTAGAAGCTTGGCCTACAAAAGACATCACTGCTAAGACTACCGCTGCCTTCCTGCTGCAGGATGTTTCCTACCGCCATGGCTGTCCTCAAGTGCTGCTATCAGACAATGGGACCAAATTCAATGCCAAACTTGTAACCTCTGTTGAGAAGCTCTGGGAACTCACCAGTCTTTCTCTGCCCCCTATAATCCTTCCACTAATGGGGCAGTTGAGCGTGCCAACTTGACACTGGTTTCTATCATGAGAAAGCTCACCTACTCTGACGCTGCCAATTGGGATCTATACTTACCTGCTGCACTATTTGCCTATTGTCTGAGCATTCATTGGGTCACAGGGTACTCCCCCTTTGCCATGTTGTATGGGCGTGAAGCCACCACTCCTTTGCTCTCGGGGGTTCCCCCTACTCTCCTCTGATAAGGCCATGAACCCTGACAACCACATCAAAGACTTAGTCAACTGCATCATTGATATACAGGCCACTGCCTACACTTCTGCCTATAAGACTAAGATGCTCAAGCTCTCTCCTGACAACGCTGGGCGCCCCCCCTTGCCTGAGTTTGCTGTTGGTGATCATGTCCTATACTATCAACACTGTGTGGGTGGGCGCGCGCTTAAGCTGGACTCCCTGTGGATTTTTCCTTTAGAGGTGACTTTCAAATGAGGATCTGAGTACACTGTAAAGCTTCTCTCCAGTGGTTGTCCTTTTGCTTGCGTACACGCCAAGTTCCTCCACAAGTATCACCCCCCAAAGGCCAATCTAGAGGGGGGCAATGTTGTGAATAACGGCATTCACCATGTTTCAATTTCGCCTTTGTTGGGCCATTTTGAAGACAAATCTCTTGCTTTTGCTTTTGACTCTTGAAATGAACTGGCTTCTGCTTCAGGAAATATGATTGTTTGGTTTACTGACTTTGCGCAACTCACTTGCCCCACTCATGCTTGTGGCAAGTGATCCTACTGTCCTGGTAGTGTTTTTTGGTATTCCTAACCACTATATATTCCATTTCATATTCACCAATAAAAATTAGGTTCTATTCACATTTTTGTCTTTGTGTCTTCTGGTCTTCCGCGCCTCTCTTTAGCCACAACTAGTAGAGATTATTCATCCAGGGCCGCAAGGTAAACACTATTGCCTTCCCTGTCATCTAACCGCAAATTTAGTACAAATCCAATCCTAAGGTTAGGATTCCCTGTTGTGTGTCTGTGCCGCGCCTCAGAACACGACATATACCAGCTCTATTAGGTGTCAGGGTTCTTCTGGGGCAATGCTAAGTTGGTCCAGCATTCTCTTGGCTCATACTCAGGTCTTTTCATGGCGGAATAACTTCATCCAGGCCAAGATAGGATGGATGGTCCTTTAGTAGGTCCTTCATGGATAAGTTGTCCCCTTGTAGAAAATGATAGCTGCCCATTTGTCCTCACATTAGGTCCATGTTTTGATCTTCAAAGAACTTTTCAAGGAAAAACCAGAATTAACTTATTCCAAAAGTTGACTTACTATGTGACAACAATCAGAACTAAAAATACTTTAATGTTGAAAGCATTGAAAAGTCAGAATTAAGTTTTAAAACATGCAGACCACTATATGTTGACACTTTTTTAATAAGCAGAACCCTGTTTCCTGAACATTTTACTTAATAAAAATTAAGCTTCAAGATACTTTTTAGGGTAATGTGACAACATAGATTCAAAAAAATCATCTAAAATTTTACATGCAAATTAAAAAAATTCATAAAAATACACTTCAAAAATAATTCACTATGAAATTAGCTATCTTTACTATAAAATTTTTTCCCACTTATAAAAAAATCAAATACACAAAAAGATACTACATAAAATTTCACGTATTATATGAATTATAATAATCAGAAACAGTAAAATAAAGTTTTTCTATATTAAAAACTACAAAAAAACATATAATTTACTAGTAAAATACCAATATAGGCCATGTAATACAGTCTAAAGCATCAAACTATCAATAGAAAATCAATGATTTTATAAAAACAGTATCATATTTTATTAATGAGTTATTTAGAATAACTATTTATTTAAAAATATTATACTTAAAATATAAGAACTATATAAAAATTTAGGCAATACCCAATAAATTTAATTAAAAGCTAGACTGTGATCACCTGGTTGCCACTAAGAATTGTCGCAATCTTCTTGATGATTCCCCAATCTCTGAAAGCTTATATTTGGCATTGACAACGTCCTTGATCTTTTCTTGATACTTTTTCTCTTTGGTGGTTCTCTTCTTCTTGGATGGGCGGTTATCAATATCTCTGATGAATGCAGCATTCTTCCCCTGTTGGACTTTGAGGTGATAAAAAAGGTGTTGTATTTGGGCTTGATTCTAAAGGAGGACTTGATATGCTTATGTCAGCCCTCCAAAGATTAAGTAGTTTTCATTTCATCCTTAAGAATTGCCTGGTAGCAGTTCCAGTTGGCTTTGGCTCTGGGCTTGCTACGGCGCTTAGTGACCTTATGTCCAATCCACTGTGGTTCATAATATTCAATGAAAGGGTAGAAGGCACCAACATGTTTCTTGGAATATAGATCCTGGCATAGGAGCTCAAAGGCTTGCCCAGCATGCTCTGGCTTTACAAAGGCTAGTGCTACAAACTGCTGAATTAAGAACTTGCACTTTCCTGATGTATCTAGACAGTGGAGCTTGCTGAGCTCAGGTAGACCCTTTAGTTGCCTGTTGACAGCCTGTCAATAATGGGAAAAAACACCCCTGTACCTCTCCATCAAAGGTATTTACAAAAGCGTTATACTGGGAAGTTTCATAGTCCATGATTATAGTTGAGGGGCCAAGTGCTTTATCTTGAGCTTCTTTTTCTGCAGCAAGGGTGGCTTCATCCTTTTCATCATCATCTGGATTGGCTCTAGTGTTATGGCCAGGGGGACTCTTTCTATTACTGGGTAGGGCTTTGATGCCCTCCTGAAAGATTTTAAAGGCCCTTGTGTAGATCTCTTCTGTTGCCCCAGGAAGAATAAAGTAGGCAAATGGGAGCACCTTGCCTTCAATAAGGGAATGTACAACCCATAGTTGGTAAAAAAGGCGGGGGCATACTGCAAAGGTACCATCACATAACCAGGTCTCTGAATCCCTCAACTGCTCCAGTTTCTGTTGTGTAGCATAACATATAATTCTTGCCTATGCTGTAGGACCATCATCATGTAAAAGGAATACCTCATCACCATTGAACATATTTAACTCCTCTGTTAATACTAACTCTCCTTAGACCATGGCAGATTTCTTATGGGGAAATAGATCACGGCGTTTGTCACATATGTACTTCACTAACTGGTTGCAGTCAGGGATGAACTTCAGGTTCTCATTACTTAGGTGTGTGGTGGCCTTAACTGCCAGATCAGAAGCCTTGACGTCTTTGGAGACTGGGACCATTTGGTAGAGGTACCACTTTAGAAGCTTTTCAATAAGATTGATTGGAGCAATGCATGTGTGCTCTCCTTTTTCACTAGTAAATTTATCCCATCCTTCTGTGTTGATCCTGGTAGTGCAGCTTTTATCTTCACACGCATAATGCTTGCTTCTTCCTGCTCTCTTTTGATTGTTGCAATTAAAAACATAGCCATCATAGACTAAACTTGTACCTCCTTTGACAGACATTAGAGGGGAAAATTCAGGAAGCCAGGTATAGGTAGAGGCATTGGGCGGCTCAGGATGAGGTTGGACTGAGCCGGCGGGTAGGGCCCACCATAGAATGGGTGCTAACTTGATAATATAATATAAAGATTGCCTGAGCAAGGACCAGGGGCCAAAGTTGGGGACCACAGAATCCACCAATACTGTCGTGTTCTGAGGCGCGGCACAGACACACAACGGGGAGCCCTAACCTTAAGATTGGATTTGTACTAAGTCTTGGTTAGATGACAGGGAAGGCAATTGCATTTACCTTGCAGCCCTGGAATGAATAATCTCTGCTAGGCGTGGCTAGAGAGAGGCGCGGAAGTACAGAAGACACAAAGACAAAAATGTGAATATAACTTAATTTTATTGGTGAATATGGAAATGGAATATATAGTGGTTGAGAATACCACAAAACACTACCAGGACGGTAGGATCACTTGCCACAAGCATGAGTGGGGCAAGTGAGTTGCGCAGAGTCAGGAAACCAAACAATCATATTTCCTGAAGCAGAAGCCAGTTCATTTTGAGAGTCAAAAGCAAGAGCAAGAGATTTGTCTTCAAAATGGCCCAACAAAGGCGAAATTGAAATATGGTGAATGCCATTATTCACAACATTGCCCCCCCTCTAGATTGGCCTTAGGGGGGTGATACTTGCGGAGGAACTTGGCGTGTACGCAAGCAAAAGGACAACCACTGGAGAGGAGCTTTACAGTGTACTCAGATCCTTGTTTGAAAGTCACCGCTAAAGGACCAATCCACAGGGAGTCCAGTTTGTGCGCGCACCCACCCACACAGTGTTGATAGTATAGGGCATGGTCACCAACATCAAACTCAGGCAAGGGGGAATGCCCAGCGTTGTCTGGAGAGAGCTTGAGCATCTTAGTCTTATAGGCAGAAGTGTAGGCAGTGGCCTAATATCAATGATATGGTTGACTAAGTCTTTGGTGTGGTTGTCAGGGTTCATGGCCTTATCAGAGGCAATTAGGGGAACCCCCAAGAGCAATGGAGTGGTGGCTTCACGCCCATACAACATGGCAAAGGGGGAGTACACAGTGATCTGGTGCCTGCTCAGACAATAGGCAAATAGTGCAGCAGGTAAGTATAGATCCCAATTGGCAGCGTCAGAGTAGGTGAGTTTCCTCATGATAGAAACCAGTGTTGAGTTGGCACGCTCAACTGCCCCATTAGTGGAAGGATTATAGGGGGCAGAGAAAGACTGGTGAGTTCCCAGAGCTTCTCAACAGAGGTTACAAGTTTGGCATTGAAGTTGGTTCCATTGTTTGATAACAGCACTTGAGGACAGCCATGGCGGTAGAAAACATCCTGCAGCAGGAAGGCAGCGGTAGTCTTAGCAGTGATGTCTTTAGTAGGGCGAGCTTCTACCCACTTGCTGAAGTGGTCAATGGCAATTAGGATAAAGTGGCATCCAGAGCGTGAGCGGGGGAGAGGACCTACAGCATCAATGCTGACAGTGTGAAAGGCATGTTGAGGGGGGACCAATTTGAACTTGTGAGAAGCAGCTTGGGGTCTCTGAAGTTGGCAGTCATGGCAACTAGCTATGACATCTGGGATCAACAGGTGAAGATTCTCCCAGAAGTAATTCTTCTGTAGACAGTCAAAAGTCTTAGCAATGCCTCCATGGCAAGTTTCTTTATGAGCTTGCGACACCAAGGAGAGGCAAAGTTTGGGGCGCACATATGGCAGGTATTGACCCCGCACCTTCTTGAAGAGTTGGGTCATTATTTTAGAGATTAGGCCATTTTCTAATGCACATGCTGCTCAAGTCGCAGCATAACACAGTTCGATTTTGAAAAAGTAACTAATTACACAATTTATATTTAAAACATTAATAACTCAATGAAAAATTAATATTTTTTCACACTGTAAACTATCAAAATGAAGCTAAAAATCTTATCTTTCTATTGGTGTAAAAATTTTATTATGTATACTATGCTCAATATTAAAGCAAAAGTAATTTAAAAGAGCATAATCCAGATTTTATTATATGATTATATCTAATGATATAAAGTAGATCACTTCAAAGCTAATAAATACTCTTTTTTGAATACACAACAGATGTTTTTTATTTGACGAAATTAAAGATAAGATTGAGAGCTTTATTTTCGCATTTTATTTTATTTAAAAAGCTCAATTCTCTAGGATTTTATGATAGTTTGAAGTTAGGATGTTTTTATCACTGTTTAGATTGATTTTAAGGTTCAAGTGAGCTTCAAACCTCAAATTGAGCATTCTTTAAATGGAATTCTTTAATATTTTATCATTTAAAAATATGCGGAAGAGTTACAATTAACTGAATACATCATTTTAATTGATTTGCATTGATTACAAAGAGGATATGATGTAATAATAATGCTTAGCTGCTTCACATATATCACTTGTGCATGAAAACTGGGTATTTAATTAATTTCTGCAAACATAAATTCATGTTCAAACTATAATAAAAGCTATCACACCATTTCTTTCAGAATGGTGTCATTTAGCTTGGTATATAAGAGCTAAAGTACCACAGAGCTTCTAATCCAAATAACCCAATTCAAAGACCACATTCTGATCATAACTACTCCATCATTAAGGCACACATCAAAGATCTGACCTAATTACAGATTCAAAATACTACCATGTCCTCAGTTAAATTTACTTCTTCCATGCTACCCTTTTTTTCCTTGGGAGCTTCAACAAAAAGAGAGAGAATTGCAATGTTAAAAAAGGCATTCCTCTTTATTGCTGGTGATGATCTTGATAATTTCATCAAGCACTTCCTTACTCAAACTGAATTTGGGAAAGCTCAGTTCCTGCCAACTATTCAAAATCAAAAAGGCAATGAGTTCATTGAAAACTTAAAGGATCTCATGAAATCTTCTCCCCAAAAACATCTCCCAGCCTTGCGATCTCTGGTTACTTCCAGTTACTCTTTAAAAGAGCTTAATGATATGGGGTTTAATATAACCAAAAGTGAGTTTGAATACTCAAGAAAAATAAATAAAAATAAAAATGTAAGCTTAAACAAAAAAAGCCAAAAAAATAATAACTATTCATTAAAAAAAGAAATAACTAAAAAAATAATTAAAAAATTGCTGGTAAATTCTTTTGAAACAAGCCAGTTTACAAAAAAAGTGCCTGAAAAAATTTATAAAGATATAGAAAAAGAGATGAGTAATTACTCAACTGAAATTAAATACTCTCTACTTAAAACAAAAAAAGAAATATATGAAAATATGAAAATAAAAAATGAAATTTCAGTTTCAATTTCCACTTACTATAAATTAATCCCTAAAAATATAATAAAAAGTAAAAAACAAACTGATATGTGCAATATTTGTAATTTAAAAAATTCACTAGAAAAAAAGAAGGAAGAATGTGAAAGTAAAAACTTACCATTACCAGAATCTATAGACAATGACTTAAAGACTATTAATCAGCACCAAGACTTTTATGTTCATCAAAATTGTGAATATAAAAAAGATATTAATGAACTAGATGATGAGTCTTGTGTTGTAGTTATAGATTATAAAGAAAACTTAAAGGTTGGAGGTGGTCCAATTGAGACCAATAATTGTTTTTATTCAAAAAAACCAATCTCATTATTAGGGTTTGCATTAGTTTTTAAAGAAAATAATAAAATTAAATATGAATATCATGATTTTTTGTCTCAAATATTATCACATGATTCTTTATTTTCAGGTGAATGTCTAATAAGACTTCTTAAATTAGATAGATTTAAAAAAATAAAAAATATAAAAGTATGGACAGATAATGGAAATCATTTTAGATCATATGAATTTTTATATTACTTATTTAAAGAGGCACCTAAATATATTAAGGGTTCCATAAAATATAACCGTTTTGTTGAATGCCATGGAAAAAGCATTGTTGATGGTCACTTTGGTGTAATATCAAAAATTTTAAAGGAAAAAGAAAATGTACTTTATATTAACAACATTAATGATCTAAAAAATATTTGTGAGAAAGAAGAAAGAAGAAAAGAATTATACAATTCATCTTTAACTGGTTCAATTGTTTCCCAAAAAGCATTTTTTTATATTTATGAAAGGAAATTTAGGCCTATAAAAAGAGAGCTTGAAGTTAAAAATCTGCGCATTAATCTTTCATATTTGATGAAAGATGGGAAGTTATATACTTCACCTTTAACATTTGAAAGCTTCTCAGAATATTCTGAGATATTTTATCATTTGAAATCACGTGATGATACCAGAGAAACAAAAATATCAGAAGATGCTAGTAGTGTATTGGGGCAAGTTCATGAAGTAGGGCAGCTTACTAGAGGGTGTATTTTAAATAGAGTTATCAGTCTTTCAAAAACAACAACCTTTTTTTCTGAAACAAACTAAGAATATTTATGATGAGCCAAAGATAGGGTAATAGCATTTATAGCTTTGGGGCTGCTATTACTCTCCCATGCAACTCATCATAAATATTTTTGGTTTGTAGTAGCACTTAAGATATTTTCAGTAGTACTATAAGTTGCAATTTTCAATTATAAAATCAATGAATTATTTTTTAAAAAATCACCCAAGCCCAAGATCAATTAAATATTTGGGATTGATTGTATTTTACTCTTTCTGAATAATTTGAATATGAATAATGTGATTAAGTTATAAAATAACCAATCTGGCGCCTAGGCATAACAAGAAAAATAATGTCCCAGTTGTTTGTCGCGTATGAGGGTGTCTTCAGACAATTTGGAAAGGGCAAGTTGAACCTCTTCTGTCTCACTTTCCCAGGAAGAAGGGTAGCCAATTAGCTTGTACAGGCAGTCTGCCTCAGCAGGATGTAGGGCAAGGATGGGCATTTGGGACAACCCATCAGCGTTCTGATGTTGAATCCTGGGGCGCTGGAGCACAGTGAAGTCATAACCTTGCAGGAAGAGGGCCCATCTGGCTAAGCGTCCTTCAGGCTCCTTTAGTTGTTGTAACCATTTGAGCAAAGCGTTGTCAGTGACAACAGTGAAATGGGTACCATACACATAGTGGCAGAATTGTTTGACTGCATGCAGCACCTCAAGGCACTCCTTTTCTGTAACACTATAATTCTTTTCATGCTTATTCAGCACACGGGAAGTATAGGCTACAGGGTGGTCCACACCTTCCTTGTCAAGCTGAGCCAGATATCCCAATAGCAAGGTCACTAGCATCAGTGTACAAGATGAATTCCTTATCATAATTGGGGTACACTAAAATGGGTGCTTCTTTGAGTTTCCCCTTTAGAGTCTTGAAGGCTTGATGTTGGCTGGCAGTCCATTTGAAAGGACATTATGCAATAGTTGGACCAGGGGTTTGCTAGTATCAGCAAAATCAGGAAGAATTGTCTATAATAACCCATTATGCCCAGAAAGACTTGTACTTCTTGTAGGTTGGTGGGCGGAAGCATTTTTTCTATGGCTTTGATCTTCTTGGTCATTGGACAAATTCCTGTTTGGGTTACTTCATGGCCCAGGAATTCAAGGTGTTCTTTGAAGAAAGAACACTTAGAGAGTTTTAGCTTGAGGCCAGCTTCTCAGATCTTTATGAACACCTCTCTAAGATGGGCTAGGTGATCTGCGAAAGTTGCGCTGAAGACTGTTATATCATCTAGATAGACTAAGACACACGACAACTTCAAGTCACGCAGGATGGAGTCCATGGCCCTCTGGAAAGTTGCCGGGGCATTACAGAGCCCTTTCAGCATGCAGTTAGGTTCAAACAATCCTTCTGATGTGATGCGCGCAGCCTTCTGACGGTCTTCAGGAGAGAGGTCAACTTGCCAGTAGCCAGACACCAAGTCCATGGCAGAGAAAAACTTAGAACCTCCAAGGCGTCAAAGAGCGTCATCAATGCGCGGTAAGGGATAGGAATCTTTCTTGGTTAGAGAATTCAACCTTTGATAGTCCATCACAATCCAGTGGCCTCCATCTTTTTTCTTTAAGATGAGCAGAGGGGAAGCCCAGGGACTTTGAGAGGGAGCTAGCAGCCCAGCATCCAGCAGTTGTTTGAGCTCCTTAGAAACCTGCGCATCTTCCACTCAGCTGCAGTGGTATGGCTTGGCACAAAAGGAGGGAGCATCTCCTGTGTCAATCTGATGAAGCACACCTTTGGCTAGCCCATAATCAGTACTATCTTTAGCAAATATGTCTGAGAACTGGTCTAGTAAATCAAGTACCTCTTTCTGTTGGACTGGGAACAACTGAGGGAAGTCTTGGACAGTGAACAGAGATAGGACTTGAGGCTTGTCTTTGGGTAGGTTAAAGCCTTGAAATGTTCCAAAAGGGTGAAGAGACAAGACGTCAAGAGCATTTAACAACTTTCTGTAACCAACAACCTGTCCTCTGGATACAGTCATAGGAAGCGCAGTAAGGTTGGCAACTAGTAATTGAACGGGATCCTTGTGGGAAACGTCTAGAATTCCAGGACAAAGGTAAGCCTTGTTACGTCCCAGCAAGAGGGGGGTATAGCTCTAAGAAAGTCCGTTCAGGTAGTTCATATGATATCTGGGAGTCTATGATAGCCTGAGAGCCTGGGGGGATGGTGATAGCAACATGGCCATGAGAGGGATTCCCTCAGTTGCAGGACAAGCCATGGGAGGACACTTCATGTTGGTGGAATGGGTTCAGTATTTTAGGGTGAAAACTCCAGTGGGGTACTCCAGAGTACATGTCTTACAACATTTACTGGGAACTTTGATTGGCTCTTCAAAGATCAGAGGGACTTTGTACCCTAGGATAGAAAGATAACCATCCTTTAGGTTGATGATCCCATTATATTCCCAAAGGAACTGGGTACCAACCAAAAGGTCATAGCTCTCATTTTCTAGAACAACAGCCGGTGCAGCCAACAGGAGTTTACCAAATTGCATTGGTAAGGCAGAGTACGCACCAATGGCGCAAGTCATGGAGAGACCAGCGGTGCCATAGGATTGATGGTAGTTGAGATCAGGGGCCAGCTTAAGCTTCTTCATCAGTTTAGAAGAAACAACGTTGACCAGAGAACTGGTGTCCAGGATGGCTTTGATCTTGACCTTTTGGATAGATATCTCTACTTGGGTGATGGTGTGTCCAAAGAATGGCAGAACAGCCAAGATATCCTGTGCCTCAGCTAGTTCCTTGTCCCATTTCTCAATCATGCATTTTAGTCTCGGAATCTCCTTGTATAGGGTTTGGAGAGGGAGTGAGACAGATACATTCTTGAAAACGGCGTCTGCAACTTCAGCGGCTTCCTCTGATGATTCCACTAATACAGGGGACCGTTTTGCCTGAGTAAGATAGGGGCGGGAGACAACTGCTTTGGCCACAGACAAGGGCTTGGTGGTAGTTGTTGTCTTCCCAGAGTGCAGCTTGTAGAGAACTGCAATAGTCTCTGGGACGGCAAGAACAGAATACCCATATGCATCAGGGTCTTCAACATCAGATTCTTCCACATCAGAATCATCAGAAATGTCATGGAACAGAAGGGGGATAGGAGGAGCCTCATCATCAGCAGGCTCAGAGTCAGTGCAGGCAGATGTATAGATGGAGACTGGGAAGAATTGTCAACTGAGAGTGTTTCTGCCTCTAGGTTGACTGTTCTTTTCCCAACTGATCCTTGGGATCAGCTCCTTCAACCGCAGATTGGTGCAGACGCGATAGTGGTGGCCTATCTGACCGCAGTTGTGGCAACCTTGACGTTGAGGAGGATTTTGTGAGTTCATAGTGAGGATACAAGGGCCGCAAGAAGAGGAGCCAGAGTTGGAAGCAGCACAACTTTCCCAAATGACTGCCCCAGAATGGGTAAGATGCATATCTTGGAGCAGTGTCTTTATACTTTTCATGGATGACAGCATAGCCTTGTGGGCCTTGAAATGAAGGCATAGTAGTTGATTCACCTTAGGGGCTTGGGCGCAGGCTATATACGCTTCATGCGCTGTCAATTGTCTGATTGTTATTAACTGTTGTCCCTCCATGTAAAATCTGTCTGGGAATTCAGCTAATGTCTCTTTGGGCTTGAAGGATATGTGCATGAAAGCATCCTTTTTCACCTCCAGGATAAGATCACCACCAAACTTGTCAATCAGGAGTTGTTTCATGTCTTCCCAGGTCTCAATGGTGGGCAGCTCTGGTACAACTACCTCTTGACAGGTCGGGTATAGGCAGGTCAGAATATGTTCTTTATTAACTAAATCTGATGCTTGTATCATGGCAGTCTTGTAAATAGTTAAGAAAGCTGAGATAGTCAAGGTTTTGGGATCAAAGACTTGCTTAAAAGTAGGCTTGAAGTGTGCCTTGGGAGCTTGACCACCATTGCTGCTATCAAGTACATTTATGCGCAGGGAGAACTCAGCTTCAGATTTGGAGGGGGGTTGTCTAGCCCATAGTTGTTGAACACTTTCTTCAAGGGTCGTCAGAGTCTTGGTGGTTCTGGCACCCGTAGTGTTGGCTAGAGTAGTCTGTTGTTCAGTAACATCTAGGCGTTGTCCTTGGGTAGTGACAACAGTGAAGAGCTCAGCTAGTTGCAAAGTAAGGGATGGCCCCACTGATAGGCAAGGGGCAAATCTGTTGTTTACCAAATTGATCAACTCACTCATCTCCTGTACGTCTTTGTCTAACTCAGTCTGGTCTTGTTTCAAATGGTCCACCTCATTAGCTAGGGCAATTAACTCTCTGACACAGTGGATTTGAGAAGCTCCTGCCAAATCAGGACAACAGCCATCCTCCTCTTAACCCTGAGTGGGCTAGCAGCGGCTGTCACTGCCTCACGTAAAGCAGCAACTTCTTGCTGTAGTTCAGCAACCTGAGAAGTCAGCGCAAGAAACTGGGGGTCAGGTTGAGGCATTTCAGTAGGACGTCCTTGGCTACAAGTGGAAGCGTGTAATTCTCAGATGGCCTCCCAGATCCTCTGCTCTCTGTCCACCAGATCATCAGCAGTAGGAGAAGGCAGGGCATCAGGTTTGGGAGTAGACAGCTCATTCACCTGACTCTGAAGTTTGGCTATAGCAGCAGCAGTGGTAGCTTTCTCTTGATCAAATTTTGCACTGAGTTCATTTAGACCTTGGGCGGCAAGGTCAGCTACCTGTTGCAATTGCTCAAAGAAATAGACACTGAATGCATTGAGCTGTTGCACTAGGCGCTCAAAGTTGGAGAGATAAGAGTTTAGGGTGGAGTCTACTTGAGTTTGCCAGGGTTGTTCTAACTGATGAAACTCGTGTAGTCGCTCCCTAACGTACTCAGGGATGGACTGGCGCATTTGCTTGGTGGAATTGACTAGACGTGTTTGAGAGGTGACCAAATCACGTTGATTATCAGATACCAGGGAGAAAAGGGAATGGATCCACTATTGGTAGGCAGCAAACTGGTCCCAATGATGGGTAACAGCTGCTTGTAGAGACAAGATTTCTTGGACGTGGAGTCCCAACACCATCTGGTGGTGAGCCAAGGCGGGCTATACAAAGGATGACAGCAGGTGATCAGCGGAGCCAGCCGCTGAGAGGAGATGTTGTGGGAACTAAGGGGCCACAATTAACTCATAATATTTGGCACGGCTAAACTGTAGCTGAAGGCAAGGGATGGCCCCATCCTGAGCTATCCCAAGGGCTACTGCCATGACTTATTCCAAGTCAGGGGTACCCATTAGCTAAGCAACTAGGCAGGGACCATTCCCAAGGTTCAGTACAGTAGGGACAATAGGCAGGTTGGTGATATCTTCCTAAATAGGAGGGCTGGTAATTTCAGGTGAGGTTGACTCCCAAATAGGCAGAGGCAAGGGACCTGCAAACGTAGATGCAAAAGGGATAACCAAGGGGCTTACAGCCCCTGTAGTGAGCACCATTTTTGTTGTGTTCTGAGGCGCGACACAGACAAACAACAGGGAATCCTTACCTTAGGATTGGATTTGTACTAAGTCTTGGTTAGATGACAGGGAAGGCAATTGCATTTACCTTGCTGCCCTGGAATGAATAATCTCTGCTAGGCGTGGCTAGAAAGAGGCGCAGAAGTACAGAAGACACAAAGACAAAAATGTGAACAGAACTTAATTTTATTGGTGAATATGGAAATGGAATATATAGTGGTTGAGAATAACACAAAACACTACCAGGACAGTAGAATCACTTGCCACAAGCATGAGTGGGGCAAGTGAGTTGCTGCAGAGTCAGGAAACTGAACAATCATATTTCCTGAAGCAGAAGTCAGTTCATTTTGAGAGTCAAAAAGCGAAAGCAAGAGATTCTTCTTCAAAATGGCCCACCAAAGGCAAAATCAAACCATGGTGAATGTCGTTATTCACAAAAAAATCCCGTCAAAGTAATATAGAGTACTTCAAAAAGTTGGGTGGACATAGTCTCTGCAGCAGTGGGGGTCTCAATTAGGCGGTTGGGTTATGGGGTTAAGGGCGCAGTCATGGGAACAAAGTAGGCAGGCAGATAATTTTACTTGTCTTTGAACAACTTTGGCGGCCTTTCATAACACTTTCCTTCACGTCCTATGTATTCAGTTTCTCTAGTCCTGGCCAAGGGGTCAGCAATGAGGATAGTCTCCAAGTTGTACTCCGCATAGGCTGGGTTGGGTGAGTATCCAGTAAAATGCACAGGTCCAAAGGGGGCTCCTGGTGGACAGTTTAATGCCTGGGTAGGATTGGCAGGTTAGTCCCCAGAGGGGGCAGTTTTCTGATGGTCTACTTGAATGGAGTTGAGATGGAAGATCACTAAGACTAGGTAAGGTAAGATTTTTTTTGAACAAAAGTTTCATAAAACTTTATTATCAAAAATGACAATGTGGTCATCACCATACTGCTGGGGTTTTTATACCATGGGATTTTGCTTCTTTGATTTTTGCAGGGTTCAGGTTTGCAGACAAGGCACTTGCGGGGCATGGATCTTGGCTTAGAGTCTTGAGGGCAGTAGATCCAGGTTGTGCCTTCTCTGGTGAATAGAAGTGACAATGTTTTGTTCTGCCGCCACTTTTCACTATGTCACCTGAATAGTTCAATTGTACTACCCATTCTGGATGGAAGGCTGGCAGTTACTGGTGGTCATTGGCAGAGTTAACAATAGGTTTTGCTTTAACCTCCTTAAGGCAAGCTACAACCTCTGTATAGGTCTGGATCTTTGATGGCTCAAGGTTGGCATCAATCTGGTGATCATTTGGGGAATTGTCCTTGGGAGACTGGCGGGTCTTGGAGTAACTTGTCAACTTGGGTTTGCAATTTAACAAGTGGGCGGTTTCCCATCCACTTTGTGTGACTCAAGTAGTCTTTGGAGGGTCAGGGTTTAATTCCAGGATTTCTAATGTTGATTTTGAAACTCCAGTATTGGTGTTTGGAAGGTTGGCAGGTATAGTAGTAGGTCCTTCACCAACCTCCTTTAGCCAGAATACATCTCCTTTGTAGGTATGGGTCTTCATTGGCACCAGTTTGGCGGCAGTCTGGCAACCATTAAGGGAATCCTCCGTAGTAGGCTGGCGGGTTGCAGAGTAATTTAATGATTCAAGCCTGTGACTTAACAGATTGGCAGGTCCTGGACTATCCTGGAGGGTTTGATCCGCCTTCGGGGAACTGGGGTTCAACTCTTGGGTTTTCAATACAAGTATTGAAATGTCATTCATGACAGGAAACCTGAGGGAACTTCTTTGAGAGCTAAAACTCTCCTTTGACGTTACATATATTGTGAACCTTTAGGGGATCCCATGGGCCAATTGGTGCTTGATGATATTCAGACAGGTAATCATCAGGATCTTCTTTATTGATACTTGATGAGGAGGATGGAGGTGCAGATTTGTTGGGCAGTGGAGGGGAATTATCTGGAGTTGGATTCTTGCGCTTCTTGGACTGGGATGAGCTTGATTCCTTGGGGCTTGATTCCTTTTATCTTGATTCATCTGGGCTTGAATGAGGTTCTGGACTCTTGGGTATCTTCTTTCTTCCTTGCTTGTTTAGTGGAACCTTGTCTCCTTCTGATTGGTACCAGCTTAGAGAAGAGGAGGGGTCAGGGGAGGGCTCTTTGCTTTCAGGGTCTGGGGTCTTCTCTTTTGTCTTCTGTTTCTTTGAGGGCTCTTTGGCTGGTTTTTTGTTAGGGTAGGGACTTTGGGCCTTTCCAGAGGCTTTGGGCACTTTCTTGGTTGACTTGGGGTTCTTTTGTTGCTTCTTGGAAGATTTGTCCTACAATAATTAGAGTGTAGTTCATAAAGTAAGAAAAATCATGTGAGACATGAATTAAATTAAATAATAATCACTTGTTTTAAATTTTATTATTAATTAAATAGTTTATAGAAGTATAGAAAGTAATTTTAGAGCTAGTTTATTATTAAAAAATAGAAAAAAAACCCATGTTTAAATAAAAAGTCAACATTCTGGTAGTCACAGTAGTCAAAAATATTTAATTAAGTTTTTCAGCATAAAAAACGCTTTAATTTTGATGTCAACATACTGACAGTAAGCATTAAACTAGAAAAACACTATGTAAATCACTTATAAAGCTTGGTTAATATTTTCCAGAGTTGGTTTTTAAGGCCAAAATTAATTATTTTTAAATTTAAAAAATTTAAAGATTTGCATATGTAACTTATGAAAACTAAATAATAGGTATTGTAGAGGGAAGTCTAAAGTACAGCCTTGGGTACTTTGGCCTGAATTATCATACCATTATATGTGTGCTTTTTGTTAAGCGCCAGTGTTTTACTAATAAACCAGTGAAGGTGTCAACATTCAGGAAGTCAGCATTCTTTTATAGTAACTCTCCTATTAAATCTTGCTTAAATTATGTCACTTTGTTTGCTTAGCCAAACCCCTTTGTTGCAATTGAGGTAACGCATCAATTTGACACAAAGTCAACATTATAAATACATATATAATTTCTAGTTTTAGCATATGTGTTTTGGCTTAAGTGGACTTCCAGAAATAAGCTATAGTTTATCCAGTGAGTTTAAAATAACAGTGAATATCTAAATAATACAAAGAACTCTCTGAAAGTTGGCATATGTCTTTGTTCAATGCTTATCTTATTATTTATTTAATAAAAACAGTAGTATAAAATATAAAAATAGTTATTTTAGAATATTGTGTATTTTATTAAGAAATTTATGGATTCTTATTTGGGGTTGACATCCAGATATTACTTACTGTAGTTGACCTTGATGTAAAAATACAAAGAAACTTACATTTTCATAGTAAATTATATTAGTTTTTTGGCTTAAAATTAAGCCTTTAATTAAATGGTGTCAACATTATGTCTGTTCCTTTTTAATTTTTCAATTCTGACTTAATAATTCACTATGAAAAATTAGCTTAGTTTTAGAAATGCCCAATTCTGGTGGATAAATACTAAAATAATGTTGACTTACTGAATGTTGAAAATTTGCCAACATTCATTAAGTCAACTTAAAGAATGAGTTAATTCTGGCAGTTGCCCTTTTTAATATACATTTAGATGGGGTGGGCTTCTTTTCTGATCTCCAATAATGAGTTAAAGACATATTATTTGGTGACATGGTCTTAGCCTGTGTCCATAAGTTCAAATTCAAATTTGAAATAGTTGAGGTAGACTCTACGTCTTCAGAGGTGGCTTTAACAAAGCATTCAAGGGCATCCCAAAAGAGCATGACAGTAACACCTAGGACATTTTCCATATTTCTGGATTAGGATGGCACATTAGCTTGAAAGTGGTGTCATAGTACTGATATAGTGCAACAGGCTTCATCTAGGGTGAGTTTGCCCATCTGAGGCATCTACACTTTGGTGGGAGACTAGTTAACTATTATGTTCTGCACCTGGGAGGTGGGTTCTTTTGTGGGTTCAGCAGTGGGGCTGGGTTTCTTGGGTTTAATTAGGCTTAATTTCTTTCACACATAATAAAATTGTTTTTGATCATCATAAAAGTGTAATAAGTGATTATCATTACAACAAATATACAATATGACCTGAGAATGACCCCTCATATCGGGGCTTAGGTCACTGGGATTGAAGTAAATTGTCATAATGTCAGGGAACTAGCCCTGGGCAACAGGCCTGTCATTTTCTGGGATTGGACAGACCACAGGCTGGTCAGGCAGAGCACACCAGAGGATTGACATTGACTTAATTAGGTATGATATAGATTTTTACGCCCAGGACCGTGGGCCAGCAGCCAGGATTATAGGTTCAATCACACCAGTGATAGTGATGTACACAATCTCAAATAGCTTGTTAGTGTTGTCTAAGGAGAGCTTGACTACAGACACAGACATTAGTTTGGGGGTTATGGGCAGCTCCATGTCCAGCTGGTAGGCAGGGGGGAGTTGTATTTATCTCTGAACAGGTGGGGCTTGGTAATGTGCTAAGGACCCTTCCTGTTATATCTGGACAGCTCTTTAGATCAGGCCAAGAAATCCCACACTAGTATCTTGTCAGAGGAGTATTCTCTGTATTCAGGCTTCAAGGGGTATTCTGTAAAGTAGACAGGACCAAAGGAAGCACCTGGCGGATACTAGGTTGCTGCTAGTGAAGAAGGCAGGCCAGAGGATTTAGAGTTTAATTGTCAGATAACTAGGATAAAATATAGCAATATTTTGGGGAACCAATATCTCATAACATTTAACTAAAAATGACAATGGTGTTTGGTCTTGACCTGGTGGGTACTTATACCGCTCTGCCAGGTCTCATTTGTGACAGAAATGGTTGGATAGCAGGAGCCAGGCTCCATGTGGTGGGAAATTACCTGGGAGAGAATCAAGGTGTCTTCAGCATAGAATTTGGGACATTGAGATATTACAAATGTCTCAGCTTCAGATACGGGGGGAAACTCCTAGATTTGCAGGAATTGGATTGACATTAGGCAGAGGCAACAACAAAGTGCCAACAGCGGAGCCCCATCTTCCTATAATGATTTGGCTAAGAATTAAATTGTAGGGAATGTAGTGCAGCAGCCCAACTACAGGATGTATGATAAAATAAAGTTGTACCAGGAGAATATTGATTTTTTTGAATAAAAATTTTAGGGAGGACTCAACTCTTAAGAGTTGAACAGTGAAAATTTTCCCATATATATTAAAATTTGACTAAGCAATACCACCTGGATCATTGGCTCCTATTCCTTATTTATTTTAAAGTGAGTATCTAGTCCAGTTTGCAAAGAACCCTTGTGTGACCAACTTCTGACAACTGTGCTGATAAATAAGGTTGTATTGAGTGAATCTCAGATTATGTTGATTTATCAGCATCAGTTTGCAAGGGGGAATCAAATCCAGATAGCAAACTGGAGCAGCAGTAACCCATTTTTGATCAACTGTTTGATTTAGATCATCAAATCAGTTAATTTAGTAAATGGCTTTCTGCACTTTCCAACTTGGGAAAATTATTCCCAGCATTATGCAATCTACTGTGACATCATTGGCTGGTTGGGTTTCTTGGGCTCAGGCGGGCTAGTGCTGGGATTCTAGGGGTGGCAGGGTGGCATCAGGCACAGATGGGTTGCCATTGGCTGTCCCTGAAGAATAGACGTTTGAACCCTTCTGTTCAATAACTTTATAATTGGTGTTGGGCAGGTATTCAGGGCCAGCGTCATTTCCTGGACTTTAGGGTAGGAAATTTTCATTGGGAGGCTTGCTAATTTGCTGTCTGACCCGCCAGTGTCACATTTTGATACCTTGGGGAAACTCCTGGAATCTGAAGCAAGTGGTTTATCATTGGTTGCTATAGTGTTGAACGGGGTTGAAGGGCAAGTGTCAAGTCTTAGGCCAAGGGCAGGTTCAAGGGATTCCTCATTGGTGGAGTTGCTGATTTCGCCACCCAAACTGCCAGTGTTGCAGGTTGCCACTTTGAGGAAACTTCTACTGTCAGGCATGGACAAGTTGCTTGCAAAACTTTGTGGTGTTGGCAAGAATTTCAATCCCAGCAAGTTTGCATCAAATTTTCTTTTGGGTTTGCTATTGACAGGATTCAGGCAGCCGAGCTCTTGGCCTTCTGAACTGGAGGGCTGTGGGGAATTAGGATCAGGGTTAAACCCTGCCCCCATACCTTGGTTTTGTATAGTAAAAAATTGTCATTCCTGACATGTACTAAAGAAGTGCAAAGTATGTGATAAATACACAAGTACCAAAACACTACAAACTACAGTTAATCCAGTACCTGACCCTGAACTATTTAAGGGTTGGGGCTTAGACTTAGTGGGATCATTACTAGAAGCCAAAGAAAAAAGCTGTTTTGTTTGGCTCTTAGGGACAACATCCAAGAGGACATGGAAGGATTATTTATTACAAAAGGTTTGAGGATCACAGCTAACTGTGGGTTAGCTTTCAGGACAAAAATAAGGGGATGTACCTTAATTTCATGGAACAAGTAAAGAGAGTTTTATTTTGGAAAAAAGGAAAGAAAAAAGCTTGAAGGTTATGAGAACCAACACAAATGTGGATAAACTTGTCTTTATTTGGGGGTAAATCTACTTAAATAGTTAAGCATGAACATAGATTTTTTATTAGGTAAACAGTGTGACTGATGGGGTCAACTGGGCTGAACTTGTACCAGGATAAGAATAGTGCAGGTAGCACAATCCAGAATGGGTGTATATTGATGTTGACTCATTTGCAGAAAGAGGGTAACTATTGAATTAAAAAGCAAAACCAACCAAGTCATTGCAAGTATTGCAATTCACAGGCCATATTAAAATAGCATTGATAGTGCAATCTACAACAACAAAAACTATTAATTGTTGTTGTTGACTTTGCAACTCACTGGTCAGTTCTGGTGTCAGGGACCCACTTGAGGGGAAATAAATTTCCTATCTTGTGAGCTAAAGCCCCCAAGTTCAGTCCTGCTACAACAGAGCCAATAGGCACTGTTACCATTGCCAAATGTCCAAAATTCTCAAGAAAGGGAAATCTCCCCATCAAATTGCTAAATCTCCCCAGGAGATAGTATTCTACCAAGTAAACCAGGAGATAAAAGGAAGCATTGGGCCAGATCAAGGAGATTTTGGCTTTGAGAGGGCTGGAGAGAGGGCATCTGTAATTGATTTTTCTCCCCCAGTGGCCTTAATGGTATTTAAACCAACCATTAGCCAAGAACTCTTCTGTTGAGAGTTGTCAGTGGAGGAGTGTTTCAAAGTCAGTGGTACAGGTAGGGCCTTCCAGGGAGAAGACCAAAAAAGAATGTATCATTAGATACCAGAATGGGAATAGTTTTCTCTTCATGGTGTCAGAGATATTTCAAAACAAGTTTTCAAAAAGAGAAGGTAATACTAAGAGAAAACAATTAATTCTTACTAGAACAAGTGAAAATGGTAAAGACAAGCTTACTGAAATACTTGAATGTTCATTTGAAAACAATTAAAGGGCTTATTGGAAAGGAGAGTGAATGAACCCAAGTTTCTTAAGGCTTATGGATAAAAAGAGGCTCTGGTATAGAAGGAATTTAAGGTGGAGACCAATGGTATTGGTTAGGAAAGGAAAACAGAGAGCCAAAAACCATGTTAAGTGGCTGAGAGTTAAAAACCAGAGGTTCTGGTTATTAATGGTGGCAGGAGTGATATAAGCAGTCTGGCTCTTATCTCTTAACAGCGGTTTCAAAGGTGGCAAAGGCCGCCAAATAAGACAATCATGTGCTGAGTGGTAAGTTATATAGTTTATGATTCTTTTAACCTTTTCAAAATCTGCTGTGTGAATCAATTTAATTAAGCTAATATAAAAGAGTAAAGTAAGTTTAAATTCAACTTTAAGACTAACATTAGTCTCTCTTTCAGGGTTTTGGGCTTGATCCCTGTGTTTAACCTTAGGCAACAATTCATTAATAATCTTTACATAATTAATAATATTTTCTGTTTCTGTTTTCTGATGGGGAAAATTATTAACTACACTAAGGTAGTCAGGGATATGATCTCTGACAACTGGGTAATCAAAGACCACAAAGCAGAAACAATGAACTGCTTTAACAAGGCAATCATAACCAGCTATGAGACCCCAGACTGGATCATCACTGATAGAGCCAAAGAATTAACAGGACACCAAGTAAATGGCAATCTAAAAACCAAGAAAGTTAAACACTGCATAACCTCTCCCTATAAGCCACAGGCCAACAGCAGAGTAGAACACCCAAGTGGCAGCCTCATCAGGAGACTTGAGGAAATGACGGATGGCAAAACTAAAGATACATGGCTGCTATACTTAAAGCATGCATTATTGATATCTTGAGTATACATCAACCAAGGAACAGGCTAATCCTGGTTTGATTTAACATATGGTTAAAAACTAGAGATAGCCATCCTAAATAACCAACTAAATGTAAATATTTCTTCAGGAAACCCTCATACAGTGGAACAAGCCCCAAAAATACTGTATACACACCTCAAGGCCAAGATAGTGGAGAGCAAAAGGCTCAAAGAGTAAAAAGTATCCTCCACAAGGAACCACTTCCCATCAATCCCCCTGTATGAGGTCTGGCTAGAAACAGAAAGAAACTGGACTCAGTACACATAGGCCCAGGAAAAATTATCAAATACAGACCAGAAAGAAACATGTACCTAGTCAAGTTCCAAGAGTCAATGAGCCCCTCACCAAGAAGTACCACTGATCTTGCCTCTTCCTCAGCAAAGGAAAACACTCGAGTCAGTTAGTACCCACCACTGGCCAACTTTGGGAACATCAGGCTGCAGCAGTCAAGACTAGACCCCCACCAGATGTACCAGCAGGGATCATTTAAAGAAGGAGTGTATCAAAGGTTTGTATGTTCAACTACTCTGGTTATCACCAACCTAGTTTATCATCCATAGATTGCCTGATTTGGTATCAAACCAATTTCCTGTTGACTCACCATCTATCTGCCCATTCCTGATCTGAGTCATCCTCCTGATTCCCTATCCAGTGATCCAACTTGTGTCCCCACCACAATCTACTTGGCTATTAAGTGTAATCTATTGCCCCAATAAAAAATATTCTTCTCCAAACTACTATTCAAAGCTTCCCCAAAGTTGCCTCATCAATACTATGAAGAATGGTGTTTTTATACATGGCAAATATTACATAAAAGTAAAGAGCTTTTCTTTATAGGCTGGGTTTATTCTCAGTTATCCAAGGAAGCGTCAAGCCCAACAAGCTTTGATGTTTCATTCCATAGTGCAGATTGTTTAGTCTCGTCTTTGGACCAAACAAGGGGATCCATGGGCAGATCATCTGTATAGTATACAGGTGAATTGGCATCGTATTGAATGTCTTCACTAGGGATAAGTGCCATTCGAATCACAGTGAGAGCTCCTTCTAAAGGCGATTTCATTGCGTATTTCCCGCCATAGTATGTGAGCGCGTTCAGCCAGCCTTGCTGTCTATATAGCTCTGTCCGGACTATCCCTGGATGCACAGCATAAACTGAAAACTATTAGAAATAATTGAGAAAAAAGTGTACCTTCGATGTTAGAATCGGCTAGCTTCTGCTGAAGGGAGTATGACATCATAAGCAAGGCTGCCTTTGAAAAACAATAGTTTTCTTCAGGGGAATATGTGTCCTTATCATTTGCAGAGGAAAAATCACATTCTCCAGCATTGTAATGAGCCAATGAGGATAAACTAATGATTCTGCCCTGCTTAGACGCCTTGAGCTTTTTGATAAGAAGGCGTGTAAGCAGGAACGTTGATAGATAGTTGACTTGATACTGCATCTCATTCCATCTTCGCTCAACTGAAAAGTAGGCAAAACCATGATCCCTGCGTTGTTGACAAGAAGATCCGAATGGGATTCAGTATTGTTGAACTCAGAGGCGAATTTCTTCACTGAATCAAAAGAAGCAAGATCCAATTCCATGAACTTTAAGTTGGCCGAAGGATTTTCCTCCAGAAGGCTTGAAATAGCGGCTTCTGCTTTGGCTTGGCTTCTGCAGGCTAAAATGACTTAGTAATAAAGATTTTAACTAGTATACCCAGAATGACTTTATAGCCTGCCTTCCCAAGCGCTCTGGCAGTTTCATAGCCGATACCAGTATTGGCTCCTGAGTAAATTTGAGCTTCCAAACTACTGAATAATGTTTACCTGTAACAATGGCCACCTTGTTGCCATCTGCCTTATGAAGCGATACATAGCTGAACGGTAATTTAGCTTAACTCAGTACAGTTTTGAACAATAAAATCTTTTTACGATGACTCAATAGTTTAAAAAATATATCTCGTAACTGAAACAGAAATAAAATTAGTTTTCCTTTGAAATTGAGTGCTTGATTTTTAGCCATTTTTAAAAGTAAAATGAAAGGTACCTTTTAATTTTTGCTTCAGGATTACTATATGCACCCTGTGCTCTATAGTAGAAGTGAGACATCTGGGCAATGCTAGCAGTCAATGCAAGACGCATAGAGACAGGCATCCATAGCTGCGTTGAAGCTCGATTCAAAAGAGTTTCTTCAGCATTTATAGACCAGGTTGGGTTTGTGGCTTCTAACGACATTTCTTTGACACAAGGAGGTAGGATTAATGACTGCTTAAGTATTGAAGGTATCAACTTTGTTGAATCTTATCTTGAGCATCATGTCTTTTATATCAACCATGATACGCATTTAAAGGGGTTGTTTGTAATTTCATTTACACCAAAGTACCATTTTGATTATCTGTAAATTGGTTTGCAGTCATGACGAAACCCGAACTGGCATATATTTTTTGGATTAAGCTAGGGCTGCTTCGGCCCGGCACCGGCTAGCTTCCGGTACTGAGCCACCAATACAAAACGCTATTCTAAAAATAAAAAATTTATAAATCATTCTTTGGCTGTGACGGCCTAGAGCCGAAAGCTAGTTGGATCTGTTTGAAGCAGGGCTCCATGATTTTCACCACATCAATAATAAATACCAAACTAAATAATATTTTCTGAAAATTAAATCGATCACAAACATGAGGCCCTAGCCAAAGCAGCCCTAGATCAAACCCTTCATCCGATACTTGGTGTGATGTAACGTTTTAAACCGGAACTTCAGTCTAATCTCAACTCCTTAATTCCTACTCTGCCATTCACACCAGTCTCATAGCAACCCTCAACTATCCCCATATTCTCCAAGCTTATCAGTTAGCCGATGCTATTTAAATTGGCCTATTTTCCAATAAATTACAAAGTATTTTTATAATCCCCAATTTCGGCCTCTTCAGTCGCTTTGATTAATATCCTGACTTTATGCTGTATTTTCATCCAGACAAGGTCTTTACGGAAGATCTCTATCTATCTTTTGGAACCGACTCGGCTTGTAAAAGTCTACTTTTCAAAGAAGTTAAGTCGGGTTATTAAACCCTGCCACAAAAATAGGTAAATGTGAGTATTAGTTTAAGATCCATGTGATTTCAGGAGCTCTTCTAAAACCCGCAAAATAAATAATGCAAATAAATAAATTAACTGCATCAGAGGTTAGTCTGTTTGAAGTTCCACTATGTTGCAGATTGTTTGTCATGCGACGCTTGAAAACGAAGCGTCTTTTATTGTTTGCAATGGCATCATTTTCCAAAAGACGCTTTTAAAATAAATTCACCTTCTAAAAAAGTCACTCATCTTCTCTGAATAGGGTAATAAAAAGCCGTTCAACGAGAGTTCATCATATTATTAGTCCCTTTCAAAAGTGGCTAATGCAGATGCACTGCTTGAACTTGAAAGTAGGGCTGCTTCGGCCCGACACCAGCTAGCTTCCAGCTCTAGGTCCCCCAACAAAATATTGCTTTAAATTATTTAAATATATCGAAATAACTGTCTCGGCTATGGCGGCCCAGAGCCAGAAGCTAGTCGAAGCTGGGCCGAAGCAGCCCTACTTGGAAGTGGTCAACTAGAAAGTGTCGAATTTAGGAGCGAAACTGATTTTGTAGCAAACTAAAAATATAGAAAAGTGATCAACTCAAAGTGAACCCCCAAAATGGAAAGTTCTAAGCGAGAAAAGCGATCTTTTAATGAAACTATAATAAATTTATATTTCCATAATAAAAATTGCACTTTATTCCAAATCTAAACTCAGATATAATAATTAAGCTATGTTAAAGTATGATTTACAGTCAAATTGAAGGACACGTATTATACTAAACATGTTTTAAAAATTCTTTGGCAATGTTCACAATGTTAAAAAGATAAAATCAATTAAACTTTGTTTTATTTACAAAGGATAAATTTGCTACAAATTATACTGTAGATCCAGAACCTGTTGGGAAAAATGC